>JAODAL010058253.1:0-22195 GCA_025379985.1 Phyllomedusa bahiana
CCCCCTGTTTCAACATATGCATGCAATATTAAATACCAAAGGGGGAACAAATTGAAATGTTAATAAAATCTAACTTGTTCTTTGTTCAATCCCTTTGAATGAGTCAGTTCATTGCAGTAGTTCATTGTAATCCACTAAATCGAGACTTTATGTAAATAAAGCCATTCTTTGAATTCATTGCCTGATGTGGATTACTAGCTGAAAGTGTGTGGGCTATTAGTACACTGGGAAAACTTGTACTGTGGGTGTGAGAATTTATTCTCAGTGATTTAGATAGATGCTATAAATTAAATAGGGCACGACATTTTTGGCATTGGAAAATATTGACAAATTTAAAAATTTTTGGGGGCACAAATATAAATAAAATCTCTAATTTAATGTATATAATAAGGGCCACTTTCTACAAAATTGTAGAGAGAGAAAAACTTGATTCAAAATGAAGTTTTGCATTGGAAACTTAATAAAATAACTAATTGATACCATAACCCAGGACGGTGACTGTAAAAGAAAATGCATCCACTAAGGCAGAGTTTTTTTCCTAACACAAGGGCCGCAATATATATAAAATATAAAAATTATAATATATTAAAATTTTAAAAAATTATATATTATATATTTTATAATATATATATTGAAGGCCCCAAAGGGCAAATGGTTAAATGGGTAACATGGGCCCCAGATTTTCCCCAAAGGGAATGGCGAGACTAAAAACATGCCATCGAGAGCTTGGCCCGTGGGGTAGAACCTCACTTTGTTCCGTCACTGCGGTGGCGGTTGGCACATGTTTAGCTGTAAAACACAGTTTAGCCCGGGGAGGGTTTTTTACCGGAGACAAAGATTTGGGTGGTGACGCCCCCATTTCCATCCATTTTTTTTTCATCTGGCTATATAATCACTAGTACTGATTTGGGGGGAGAGGGGAGGGCGTGCCCTTCAGTTACGCCGGGAAGCGGGCCTGAGAAACTAAACCAAAAGCCTCATAAGCTTCAGGACAGTAGAAGTTGCATTATTGTTTTAGTTAGAACTGGGACGACAATTTTTTTGTACTTCTTTTGGACATACCTTTTTTTTGCCTCCTGAAAAAAACGTCGACAAGAGCCTGCTTCCACATAAGGCTTCTGTGTCTCCATTGCCCTGGGATTTTTCTGTACCACGAACTTAACCCCCCCCCACAATTGGTGGGGGATGCGGCATACGTTTTAAAGACAACACCCGTTTAAAAGACAGTTTTCTGAAACCCATTTCCCGGGGAAAAAAAAAAAAAGGGGCCCCAGTGTCAAAACCAGAGATGGTGAGAGGGGGGAACCAATAAAAAAACTGTTGCAGTCAAAACCCCCACCTGCAAAAACCTTTACTGCACACAAGAAACAAATGCACAGCAAGACGTTGCATAGGGAAACCATAAAAGCGCAAATGAAAAAACCTTCTGTTGGGTCAGGGCCACCAAAAACAGGAAGAGCGCAACATAATCATCCCTGCAAAAGCAAAACAAGCTTTGGGAGAGAGGCAAAGGGGGGACTCTGGGGGTGCAGGGGGAAACCCCACGGGCATGCAGAGCGCGCTCAGAAAAGACGGCAGAGGAGACGTCGATGCCTATTGGCACGTTCAAAGAATCGCTGAAGGGAACAAATACCCCAAGACCTGGGGGGATTGCTGGCCCCCTTTCTGACAGAGAACCCCAGAAGGCGTACTTTATTTACAGGGGCCAGAGTCAAAAGTTTATACCAGCTCCGGGGGGAGATCCTGGACCAGCTCGGAGTAACCTTGGCCGTACGGGCACAGCGTGTATACTCCTGGGAGTACAACCCGAACAAACCTGCCGATGTACGACCGGTTCCATCTGACAAGTAAGTGGCAGCAGCCGGAGGAGCTGACATCCGCACAGATCGTCGAACGGGTGGTGTGTGACCGCTTCTTACGTGCCCTGCCTGTGAGGATTCAACGCTGCCTAGGATACACCGATCCAAAGAGCGTGGATGAGCTGGTGTCCGTCGTGGAACGTTTTACCACCACAGAGGACTTCCTACAGGACTTGCATGCCCCAGGGAACCAGAGAAGACCATCAGCTGGTAAGACTGTTCCTACTTACTAGGGGGGCGAGATTACGTGCAAGGAGGGTGGTGGAACGCTACAGAGCGCACAAGGTAAACGGATTCTAATTCCCCAAAAGGACTCTACTACAGGCCCCAATGCCAGTAGCCTTCTGGCGCGCCAGGTCTGGGACATTGGGCTACTAACTGCCCCCTTCAAAACTAGTCCCATGAATTGTGACTTGGGAAGGCTAGTCCCGTCTTATGCCATGCCTGCGTATGCTGCCCAAAGGGACAATATGGGTGACCAGCAGATGTCCCTGTCAGAGTGAAGGTCCCCCCCACATCCACTAACGGCTTCTCCATGGACTCGGGGAGTCAAGTGACGTTAGTCCAACCAGTCTGGTACGCTGGAGCAAATATGCCAGAACCCGCTGCCTTTGGTTAGACATATTCATCAAGGGGACATTAAGGACTACCCCACGCCCGTGGTCACAGTAGAGACTCCCTTGTGGGTCATTGAGCCTGAAGTGGGTGTAGTGCAAGGACTTGCGCACCAAGTTATGTGGGACGTGATTTCACCACTGTTTTTGGAACATGTGGGAAAATAAACAAGCCCGGGTATGTAATCAACAAAATACTTTTTAATGTGTTAGACCTCTGTCACGTCAAGCGGTGCCCCTAAGTGGGGAATTTCCTCTGGAGGTCCTGCAGGGGACTCAGATGAAACACCCTGAGAGTAGAGTTTCAAGTTTGCAAATTGCCAGGGAACGTTGGTACCGAGCAGATTAGGAACCTTACTTAATGAATGCCTTTAAAAATGTTAAGGTTATCAATGGTATCATCCAAGACCCTGACAACTGAAGTTGGTGTATCCCCATTTTGCATCCGAAATGACCTCATAATAAATAAAAAAGACTCCAACGAGGCATAGAACACTGGTGGTGCCACAACGCATGTTCGCTCGGTATTGGAAAGCTGGGTAATTCCCAGGGCGGGGTGGGACAGGGGGGAAAACACCCTAACGTATAAGGGGAATTTTTTTTCTGGCCAGGGTTTTTATAGAGTAAATAGACTTCTCCCATCTTTTCCAGAGTCCCAAAATTAAATGCCCCAGGGGACCAATTCCGTAATCCCCTGTTTCCACTCCCCATCATTGAGGTCCCTTTCGAACGTTTTCCCCATGGACCTAGTGGGACCAACTCCCCAAAGTCGGAAAGGGGTCACCACCCAAAATTTTAGTCAGGGGCTGGTTTATGCCACCTTTTCCCCAGAAGCCATCCCTCTTAGAAACACTCTTCCCAAATCATTGCACGGAACTTTTTCAGATTTTTCACTAAAAACCGGCATCCCAAAAGAAAACTTGACAGACCAGGGAAACCCCCTTATGTAAAAAATTACCAAGGAGCATGTAGGCTCCTGAACATCACTCATCTGCGTACTCGGTGTACCACCCCAGACGGGGCCTGGTAGAACGCTTCAACCGAACTCAAAAAGGGATGAAAAAAAAGTAGGGGGAAAAATATGGGAAGGACTGGGACCGTCTTTTTACCCTACTTAATGTTTTCCACCGAAGGTCCCGCGGGCATCCAGGGTTTTTTTCCCCTTTTTCAGCTGCTGTAGGGTGGGCATCCCAGGGGGCTTTAGACAGGGCTAAAAAACCTGGAACGGGAAAAAATCCCCGCAGGTTTTTGACCACAACGAAATGCAGAAAGAATCGCGGCTTTTATCCAATTGTAAAAGAACATAGCAGAAAGCCAGGAAGCACACCCCAGAGTAACAACAGGTCTGAAGGGTCAAGTCTTTTAAACCGGGTATCGTTGTTGGGTTTTAGTCCCAACTGTAGAGATAAATTCCTCGTTAAGAGGAAAGGGCCCCTTTTGAGGTCAGGAAAAATAAGTGGGGGTAAATTACAAGGTTACCAGCCGGGAAAAAACCCCTTTTTAAAATTACCAATAAACTTACAAAAACCCTGGAAGGCCCAAGAGGTTTCTCGGGGGCAGAAAGGGAGGCCAAAAAAGTACCCGCACTGAGTTTACCCAGGTCCGTATAACACGTCTTGTGGGCAGTTCAGGACAAGGGGTCAAGAGTTTCTGCAAAAAATAGAGAACCTTCTCAAGGTTACCAGCGACAACTGTCATTACACTTTGGACAAAAACCCCACCAAAAGGGAGGCGAGGCTGTAGGGGGTTTCCCAGAAGCTCAAAAAAGGGCTATCTCTGGGGAGGTACAGAAAATGTTATTTTTGGGATTATAGAGAGGTCAAAAAGAGGCGGGTCAACCCCCATAGCCCCTTATCCCAAAACCGATGGCACTTCAGTTTTTTGAAGATTCGGAGTTTAAAATGAGGTTCAAGTTTTGACGCCTACCCCATGCCAAGGGTGGACGGTGATTGAACAGCTGGGCGCTGAAGGGTAATTACCACCCTTGCCCTCCCAAAAGGGTTTTACTGCAGTGCCACTCCCAAGGAGGCAAGAGAAAAACCCCTTTTCTACGCCCAATGGCCATTTTCAGAAAGTAATTTCCCTTTTTTCCCCACAGGGTTGCCCCAGCCACTTTTCAAAGAATGATGGACAAAATTTAAACCCCCATAGAGCATACCGGCCTACTTAGATATGTGGCCCATTTTTTGGGACAGGTTGGGAATTCATCGTAGGTCCGGGCCCATGGTAACTACATTTTGGGGGGGCTGGTATGAAGCAAACCCAAAAAAGGTGCAATCGGTCTTGAGGAGGTCGCTACTTGGGGTTTTAATATTGGGCTGGGGTTATTGAACCCAAATGGGTAAAGTTGAGGCTATTAAAAACTGGGCCCAACCATCTCAAAAATTTTTGGGGGGTTTGTCCCAAATTTTTTCCACCATTGCAGCCCCCTTACAGACCTTACAAAAGGGCTAAGTCCAATAGGGTAAAAAGGGACGAGAATCTAGGAAGGTTTTCCCGAAACAAAAAAGGGGCTTATGTAAGAGGCCAGGTTAACTGCTCCTGATTTAAAAGGGGAAATTTTTAGTACAGGCAGATGCCTCTAATATTTGGCAGGGGCAGTCCTTTCACAGGGAGTTAATGTGAAGAACACCCAGTGTCTACCTAAGCCGAAAGCTAACCCGCAGAGAAAAAATTACCCTTAATTGAGAGGAGTTCTGACCTTAATGGACAATTGATCATTTAGGTTCTACTGTTGGGGAGATAATTCAGGGGTGTCACCGGGGTCACTTTACCTTTAAAAAGGATGCCCCAGAATAAAGGCAAAAATGCAAAGGGTTACCAGGGTTTCGGGCCTTTCAGACTACAAATTCTAAAAGTGGGGAAAATCCCTTTGGATCTCAGCAAGGCAATGCGGGCCGGTTTTCACGTGTCCATTGCCAAGGCACAGTGTGCCCTCCCCACAGTTCTGTAAGGGCCCCCAAGGGGGAAGGGGGGTGAAAGGGGATACATAGGCCCCAAGTTTTTTCCCCTCAGGGATTTGGGGAACCCAAGACATTTCACCGAGAGACCTGGGCCGGGGGGGTAGGAAGCCGTCACTTTGTTTCTGTCACTGCGGTAGGGGGGAAAAAACAGCTTATCCGGGACGGGTTTTCCGGAACAATCAAAAAGTTGGGGGGGACTGCTCCCCATGTTCCAGTCCAGGTTTTCGTCTGGCATATAAGTCACAGGTACTGACTGGGGAGGGGGGGGGGGGGTGTCTTTGTTACAGGCCAGGGAAAAACTGGGCCTGAAAACTACAACCAAAACCCCCCAAAAGCCCCCAGGACAGTAGTAAGGTGCATTATTTTTTTTTAGTTAAGCTCGGGCGAGCAGGACTTTTTTTGTTATCTTTTTTTGGGCATCATCTTTTGTTTGCCTCCGAAAAATAAAACTGGGCAAAAGCCCTGCTTCCCTCAAGGCTTCGTTCTCCATTCACTGGATTTGCTTACCACCGAGCTTACCCCCCCCCACAAAAATTTTTTATAAACATAGATATACTTATTCTATATCTATACCGATAACAGTTCAGGTTCCCAACACTTCCCGGGGTTTATTAGGGCAAACTTTAACAAAAACAAAAAAAGCCTTTAAATTTGGCTGTACAGAAAATAAACACCTGCTCAGGGTACCTGGGTTAAACAATACTTTCCCCTTACTATCTTGAAAGCAGACATAGAAACACCAGCACAGAGTGACACCCCACCCCAAAAACAGGCCTGTAGGGTTTAGGGTTTTATAGGCCTAACCAGCCCACCGTACGTGGAGTGGCCACCCACCCTGCCTTTACCACTCCAGGAAAAACCCAAACCCCAAAAAATGGGCTGGGCCACTATTAAAAAATGGTCATAACTTGTTTACTGACACCTAAACTGTCGGCCTTTCTTCACCGAGCCCAGGCCTCTCGGTGACACACATCTGCCCAGGTACCACCTAAGGCAGCATAGGAGAGTGCTCTTGGGGCAATATATCTACCCTCGACCACTCCGCCTGTCACTGGCTCACATACCCTCCCCCTCCGTTCGGACCTGTGGGGTCAGGCAAACTTGGCCACCATACAATGCGTTCTGGACAGAGCATCAACATTGCCCTGAAGTTCACCCACTCTGTGTTAAACTGTAAACTTAAAATTTTGCAGAGTAAGGAACCACCTTGTGACCCTTTCGTTTCTTTTCTTTGCCTGAGACATGCATGTTAGCGGAGAATGATCTGTAATTAACTTGAAGTGGCGACCCAGAAGATAATACCTCAGGGCTTCAAGGGCCCACTTGATGGCCAAACACTCCCGCTCAACTATATTGTAATTCTTCTCCGCTGGTGTGAGCTTCCTGCTCAGATATATATTGGGATGCTCCTCTCCCTCTACGTCTTGGGAAAGAACCAGTCCCACATCAGACGCATGTGTCTGTACAATGAAATCCCTCTTAAAGTTCGGTGTGATCAACACCGGACGTCTGTAGAGGGCCTGTTTCAACTCTTGGAACGCCTTTTCCCCCTCCGGGTTCCACTTGACCATAACCGACTCTCTGTGCCTAGTCAAATCTGTTAGCGGTGCTGCTATACTGGCAAAATTTTGAATAAATTGCCAATAATACCCCACAATACCTAAAAAAGCTCACATCTGCCTTTTTGTTGTGGGTTGCGGCCAGTCCTGTATAGCTTCAATCTTATTAATTTGAGGTTCTATGACACTCTAATAAGATTTTGAAACAGATCAGCATGCTCAAGTGCTGGAGTACAAGCTGGCCATAGTAAATTATGGAAAGAAGGGAAGGAGGTAAAAACTAGGGTGACACAAAAACAGTAAATCACAAGGCATTATGTGAAAGGAGCTGGAAAGCTCACTGCGCCCTCTATAGGTTGTAACAAATCCTCAATTTACTTCTGATTTACTGAATCTTTGAGAAGCAAAAGGAATAATTGTCAAGCCAATTTGCTCACTACATACGCGTTTTGGTTTTGCCCTCATCAGTGTAGAGCAGAGCGATATTGGGTTTACAGGTGGAGCAATGAGTGGTATAGAGAAGTGAACGATCACTCTCATTGGAGAGCGCCAAGTTTAAGGGTGAAGGAGGTTTTGATTGCCTTTTGAGCCCACTAAGAATCTGCATATCACAAGGCATTAGGGGAAAGGAGCTGGAAAGCTCACTGCGCCCTCTATAGGTTGTAACAAATCCTCAATTTACTTCTGATTCACTGAATCTTTGAGAAGCAAAAGGGAATAATTGTCAAGCCAATATTGCTCATCTACATACGCGTTTTGGGGTTTTGCCCCTCATCAGTGTAGAGCAGAGCGATATTGGCTTGACTGGTGGGAGGCAATGAGTGGGTATGAGAAGGGGAACATCTCTCCTTATGGAGAGCACCAGTTAAGGCGTGTAGTGTTTTGATTGCCTTTTAGCCCACTACTAAGCATCTGCATATCACAAGGCATTAGGGAAAGGAGCTGGAAAGCTCATTGCGCCCTCTATAGGTTGTAACAAATCCTCAATTTACTTCTGATTCAGTGAATCTTTGAGAAGCAAAAGGGAATAATTGTCAAGCCAATATTGCTCATCTACATACCGTTTCGGGGTTTTGCCCCTCATCAGTGTAGAGCAGAGCGATATTGGCTTGACTGGTGGGAGGCAATGATGGGTATGAGAAGGGGAACATCTCTCATTATGGAGAGCACCAGTTAAGGTGTGTAGTGTTTTGATTGCCATTTAGCCCACTACTAAGCATCTGCATATCTCAAGGCTTTATGGGCATGGAGCTGGAACGCTCACTGCTCCCTCTATAGGTTGTAACAAATCCTCAATTTACTTCTGATTAACAGAAACGTTGAGAAGCCAAGGGCACTACTTGTCAAGCCAATATTGCTCATCTACATACGCGTTTCAGGGTTTTGCCCCTCATCAGTGTAGAGCAGAGCGATATTGGCTTGACTGGTGGGAGGCAATGAGTGGGTATGAGAAGGGGAGATGTTCCCCTTCTCATACCCACTCATTGCCTCCCACCAGTCAAGCCAATATCGCTCTGCTCTACACTGATGAGGGGCAAAACCCCGAAACGCGTATGTAGATGAGCAATATTGGCTTGACAATTATTCCCTTTTGCTTCTCAAAGATTCAGTGAATCAGAAGTAAATTGAGGATTTGTTACAACCTATAGAGGGCGCAGTGAGCTTTCCAGCTCCTTTCCCATAATGCCTTGTGATATGCAGATGCTTAGTAGTGGGCTAAAAGGCAATCAAAACACTACACGCCTTAACTGGTGCTCTCCATAAGGAGAGATGTTCTCCTTCTCATACAAAAACAGTAACACAGAGAGAAGCTGCCGACAGCTCTAGTAACTGTTAAATCTCACCCCAGTTCTTGAATCACATTTTAAATTGTTCTATACTGCTTTATAGTGTTTCCTATGCTCCTGCTGCCTTTGAGGATGTGTTACAGAGATACCGGGGTGAAAGACTTCTGGTTTTGTGGGTGCTGTGTATTGGAGACAACATAGCAGTTATTCTCCACCAACCAAAACTGAGATCAGGAACAAATGAACTACAGATGGAGTCTTCAGAGGGAAAAGCTGGTCATAATGCCTTGTACAAGTACTATAGTAGTGAGAATTAGGGCTACGTCTTATATTTTTACCCATAACCTCTTGTCATGAAATGTTACCTCAGAGTACAGACAGACTTTAAAGAGGTTTTCTCTGTTTCATAGAGCCACAGCCAGCTTCAGACCCACATTTCCTGGTTAGGCTGTAGCCAGGTCTATAGCAGTGATTTACATATCAGCTCTGCTATTCCTAGCTGAACCTGTTAACATGAAATGACTGCAGATGTAAAATCTGTAGTACACAATACTTCAATGCGCCAAGAAGTGAAAATGTGTCCTTACCTTAAACAAACAAAGCTCTGCTTCTAGAGCTTACACATAGCAGGGAGTGACATCACCATGGATGGACAGCAGCTTCCAGCTTATCAGATAATAGGGAGGAGAGAGAGATGGTCAGTAAACAAGAGAAACTTGAGTGCACTCAGAAAAGATCAAATCTATCTTATCTCCTCAATAATGGTCTTCATTTACCTTTCCCTATTCACTGTAGTGAGAAAACCCCTTGAAGTTATTTTGGGGCTCCATTCCCATAGATAACTCCTTCAATATGATCAGTTTTATAAATGTCACATTGTATAGTTTTATAAATGTCATAGATGCTGTCCTGTTCAGATAACTATTAGAATGTATCAATTACCTTATGAGAAAAAAAAACGGGGTCCTTTACAATAAAAGAGTTTAATATTACATGTAAGAGTATTTTAAAAATAATTGTATTAAAGAATTGTAGGAAATCGCCTGGGTGGTCCCAGTTAGCTTTGGGTGGTGTAAAAGTCAAGGGGTGTCAGTCAGAATTCCTTGAAGGGGTGTGATTTCAGGGAACATTTAAAGCTCTGAAAGGTGGGGAAGAGTCTGATGGATGACTCAGACTGGGTGCAGATAGGGAGAAGTGTCAGAGACGATTAAGAGTTCTAAAAGTAGGAAGAAAATAAGGTTGATATTGACATTGAAGAGGTAATGAATGCACAGAGGTAATAGAACCACCATGTGAGGCTCACATCGCTTACCTCAGCACAAAGTGGATTAAATACCTGGTGTATGTACTGGAAAAGCAAAGACTTTCAGAATAGAATATCCTGCATTGCTAAAGAAAGCTAACTCATAATGAAACAAATGATACTAAAGGATGCAAAGCCAAAGATTTTAAAAGGGGTCAATGGAAAAATCAGGATCCACATGGACAAGAGGGGATGGAAATATAGAACCAAGTATTTTAGGATTTAAAGGGATTGTACAAAAAACATGTCTGCTGTCTGCAAAAACAGTGTCATACCTGTCCACATGCTGGATGCTATACTGCATCTCATTCCCTTTTACATCAAAGGAAATGAACTGTAATACTGTAAGCAATTAAAAAACAGATACAAAGCTGTTTCTGTAAGAAGTATCCATGTTTCCCTATCATGTACAAATCCATGTAGGGATTGTGATAAAGTTAGGGCTTAAGTCATATAGTATGCTTCTAAACAAATATAATTTAGGATACATCTGAGACCTTTAGAGGGGGAGAAATATTTTTAGTATGGCAATGTTGGCATTAACTAGGTAACTATTTAAACACCAAGATGCAAAACTTCGTGTTAAAGGGGTTTTCTCACTAGGCTGAGTCACAAACAGTTTTACAATCACTCAATCTCCACGGGCTGTAGGTGGTTCTATAGCAGTGATTATTATACTAAACTTCTCTTCACTGACAAGTACAGGAGATGTTATCTCTTCAGTAAGCACAAGACATGTGCTGTGAGGACTGAAAACAATGGCTTATCTGTAATCTTGTTAGAAATAATTAGTTTGCTCCACAGCTCAGTCCATCCATGGGGTGACATTTCTCCATACTCTAAGCTATCTGCTCTAATCAGATAACAGATTTATGGTCAGGACACCAGGTAACCATATAAACCTGTGTGAAAGCAGAGCACGTAAAAATCTATTAATCAATGTATTTAGAAAAAGACTTAATTTAACTGTTCCTTCATCTTTGTGTGCTGTTAACCTTCATGTAGCTGCTGAAAAGGGTTTTACAATTATAATGTTTTAGGACTTACCCACAGAATAAGTGGTAGCCCAACCGCAGGAACCCTCCCTTATCAGTCTAGCCCATAGTTTTTGTAGTATTTTTCAGCATTACAATGAATGACAGAAAGATTGCTAAACAGTACAGTATATCGAAATAGGTCATTAAAAATCATAGCAGATAACCGTCCCACCAACCATATATGATTTAAAAAACTAGTATCAAGTTATGTGACAGAGGAGCCTTTAGGGACCCATCATGCCCGCAGGCCTGGTTGTGGTTTCTACCTATGCAAGGTGCGCATCACATATGTTATTGAGAATTACAGATTGGGTCAAACTGAGAAGCTGATGGATCGTAAGAATCAAGGATATGGACTATGCTCCAGAGAGCCCGCAGGTCACTCCCCTTGGAGGAGTCTCTGTTAGCAACATTGGACAATTTTGAGCATGGAACAGAAGTAGAAATTTACCATAATCAGACGGTAAGCAGAGCTGGCAAAATTCATTCACTACAATGGACAGCACAAAATCAGGGCAAAGCATAAGGCTAAGCAAAAAAAAAAAAACAGGAAGGTTGGAACTTTATTGCTCAAGCAAAGAGTGATGGGAGTTTAGAGCTAAAAGTCATTGCACTGAGCAGTCAGTCCACATATGTTCTACAGAGCAAAGGATAACTCAGGAGAAGGAAGATACTGGTGATCAGAATGTTGAACGAGAGGCCTAAGAATAGCAGAAGGACACATAGGGCAACATGTATGAAGATCGGCGCGTCGGAGCCCCCTTTTCGCCCAATCTTAAGTGAAAGCTGCGCCTCATTTATGTCGGCGCCCGAGGTGCGCTCATTCATGCGGTGTAAAGTCCCCTGCGCCTCGCCAGTGTGTGAGGCGCAGTGCGGGACTTAGGCGCAGAGGGACTGCGCCTCACCTGTATCTCCATGGATCGGAAGATTCACCTAACATGTATTACGATTTGAGACAGGCTGGAAATCAGCGAAAAATCATTAAAATCATTAAACATGTTATTGAATAGCAAAAATAGTTGTCTTTCAAATGAATGAATGAATAAAGTGAAAAATCAAAGTTGTATAAAAACGATTAAATGTATTGAAAAAGTTGATAATTTAAAATAAAAGGCAAAATATATAAGATCGCTAAAGAAATAAATCTCAGCTCTCAGCTCCGTGAGGCATGGAGTATGAATCAAAAAATCGTTTTTATTAGGTGTAAAACATTATCTGAAAAAGAGCTCAAACCTTCTAAAAACATACATAAATAAAATCACTAACGAAAATTCAATAATGGCGCAACATCAGGAATTGGGATATTGAAAATTGCCGGGAAATACAGTAATTCAAATTCTGTAAGCGCTTCTCATTGGTCGGCAGAAACCAACCAATCAGAATAGGAGCGATAGTGACCCATTATAAGCTAGTGTTGACCAATCAAATGAAAAGGCGGGACAGTTTAAAATACAGTAAAAAATGAAGAAAAGAGCTGATTGGTTGAGCTAGCGGGGGCTTGGCTATCCCGGCCAATTAGAGCGCAAGCTACTTTGTCCCTTTGTAGTCTATGGACAGATCGGGGCAATGTAAAGTATATGTATAATAATTTCTCATAGAAGGGATATGGATGAACTGATTGGTTGAGACCAGGCGGCAGATATGAATCCACCAATCATATGTAGTGCGTCGATTTTGAGTGTAGCAGGAAGGGCGCGATAGAAGCCCAGCGGGTGAGCTACTTATCTCATAGAGTTCTATGGAGAAAAGAAATGCAGAGCGAGCACTGTTTGTGATTGGCTAAGTTAAAAGAGGCGCGATTATTTGGGCCAATGGGAGAGCGAGCGACAATCTTATGGGTTTTCTAATGCAATCTAAAATAAAACTGTACATGGCAGAAATAAAATGATAAGACTCATGAAGTTGTACCGATCTCTATATAAAATGAACAATAATATGGCTGTAACGAAAATAAACAAATAAATATGAATTCAATGAATTCATTTTTATTTCTTTATTTTCGTTATACCCATATTATTGATCATTGGCTAACGAAAATAAAGAAATAAAAATTAACTCATTGAATTCATATTTATTTGTTTATTTTCGTTGTCCTTTGAGAAATTCTTATACATATACTTTACATTGCTCCGATCTGTCCATAGACTACAATGGGACAAAGTAGCTTGCGCTCTGATTGGCCGGCGACAAACGCGTTGTTAGTGATTTTATTTATGTATTTTTTTTAGAAGGTTTGAGCTCTTTTTCAGATAATGTTTTACACCTAATAAAAAAGATTTTTTTATTCATACTCCATGTCTCACGGAGCTGAGAGCTGAAGTGTATTTCTTTTGCGATCTTATATATTTTTCCTTTAATTTTAAATGATCCACTTTTTCAATCCATTTAATCGTTTTTAAACAACTTTTATATTTATCTTTATTAATGAAATAATTTTATAGACAACTCATTTTTAGTATTGTACTGTGTAACAGTCGACCTAGAGCACTTTTCCCCCTTTCCCATTACACTTATTTCACTTCCCCGTCCCGGCTCAGGTAGACCACATTCAACGAGGTTGCCTGCGGGCGGTGATGCCCCTACTTTCCCAAAAAGCTTCCCTACATGCAGGGACTATTCGAATGTGGTGCGCCCCCCCAAAAAAACCCCCCCAAACCGCGCCCATTGCACCCCCTTCTGTTGGGCGAAGCCAAAAAGTGGCAAAGGTTGCGCCCTAACACCACCCCTGCATCGACGGGGTTTTCGGCCCATGGGGGCCTTTTCACCAAAAAAAGGGCGCAACTCCGAATACTGTCGCAATAGATGGAAAGCATCCTGGAGAGGGGCAGTAGTGTAAAAGAACAGCAGTGGACGGGGCCCCTGAGAGGGTAGTAACTGATGATTTATTTTTGGGAAAATAAATCGGGTTTTTCCCTTTTTTTATTGTACCAGATCATATTCTACCATAAGTTATAACTATTTACCCAGGTGTTGAACAATTTTGATTGTCTTCTTGGCTGTTTTTTTTTTTTTTTTTTTTTTTTTTAAATATTCATTAGTTTTCTAGGTAAAGGGGGAAGAAAAAATTATGAGACACAACTGTGAGGAGTCTCAGATAATGCTTATATAATTTATTTCATAGATTATCCCTATGTATAATCTATTTAAAAAATACCCCAAGTCCAATTCAGAGATTTCACCTAAGTGCTTTTTAAAAATAAGTTTGCTAAAAAGTTTACATACCTGGCAGTTTTTTGCTTTCTTCCCTTATTTAAAGAATATGAACGAAACAAAAAACCCTTTTTTTTCCACCCCGGTTTTGGTTGGGGTGAATCTTTATTGTTTTTTTTTTTAAATCAAATGAAAACCCAAAAAAATCCAAAGGCCCTGATCAAAAGTTAATCCCAGTTTAAAAATTGTATTGCCCCCTCTAACATCAATAACGTTTGAAGTTTCTGTGGTAGTTGGGATGAGGCTCTTTATTTTCGCAGATGGTAAAGCTGCCATTCTTTGCAAACAGCCCCAGTTCTTGAAAATTTCCCGGGGGCTTTTTGCTGAAATTGGGGTTGAGATTCTCAAGTGGCTCAATGATATTGGGGGTCAGGAGCGAGTGGCCACCCCCGGGCCTCCATTTTGTTTCGTACCAAAAAAGGTCGCTTGGCCTTTGTTTTGGGTTGTTGTCTTTTGGGAACCCCAATCACCAATCGCAGTTCCCGGGTGATGAGTGCAAATTTGCCCCCGTTTTGGGTGATAAGTGCTGCTTTATTTTTCCCTTAAACTTTGCCCAATTCCCTGGGCCTTGAACTACACATCCCCAAAACATCAGGTCCCCCCCGTGTTTACAGTGGAATGGTTTTTTCCTTTCTATAGGGCCTTGTTGACCCCTTTTAGGGTTTGGGGCCAAAAAGTTTGTTTGGTTTGAAGGAGAGTTTGCAGCACAGCCAAACAGCAGTGTGGGAAGGTTTAAAGTTTTGAGAAATTTTTTCAGTGAAAGGGTCTTGCAAGTTTTTTCTTTAAACGTGTGTTTTTTTTTTTTAATTGGGAGACTTGAGATTGAGAGATTTTAGTTTTGGAGATTTTTTGAGGGGGACGTATTGTATTATTTTTTATAATTTAGCATTTTTTTTTTGGTAACCCCCATGATTCCCATGTTTGAAAAGCGTCCAGTGCCAACCGTGCAATTTCCCATCCTTGAGCAAAGTTCAGGGGGAAAATTGCTGTGCAAGTGTGTCACATGCACATTTAGAACCCCGTATCCGGCTAAATGAAAAGGGGCACACTGAGTCCATTGAAATTGGAAGCGAGCCGGCTGCCCAATGAAAATACTCGCAGGTGTAGATCGGGGGGGTGGGTAGAGGAGGTGCGGGAAACAAAAGGAGTGATGGGTAACAGTAAAAAAAGAAGGGTAAGGGAAGAGTGCGGAGGCTAGTCCTAAACGGGAAAAACCCCAAACAAATTTGCAAGATTGGGGATGAGGGGGAGTGGTTCAGAAATGCATTCGCAGAAGAAACTCCCCCCTGTCTGTCCAGTAAGATGGGGAAAGGGGCAGGCAGGTAGCGGTGTATAGTTGGGGACTCAATTATTAGGGGACAGAAGGGCAATTGCCACAAAGCCCGGGATGTCGAACAGTGGTTGTTTCCCTGGGGCCCGGGGTTCGACAATCGCGGGGGGTTGACAGATTGCTGGGTGGGGCTGGTGAGATCAGCTGTCATGGCCAATTGGCACCAATGACAAAGTTAGAGGTAGGTGGAGTGTCCTTAAAAAACGTTTTCGGGACTTAGGCCAAAATAAAGGGGCAGGACCCCAGGGAAATATTTCGAAATTTCCCTGTTCAGGGGCCCAAACCCCAAAAAACCGGGGAATTAGAGAAGTGAATAAGTGGCTCAAAAAATTTGGGTAGGAAAGGGGGATTGGGTTTTTGGAAAAACTGGGGGACTTCGTCTTGGCTACAGACTCATGTAGGATGGCTGCACCAAAAGGGGGGGTGCAGCGATTGGGGGAAAAAAATGGCAAAGTTGGGGGAAAATTTTTAAAACTGGGGGACTGGGGGGGGGGAACTCACATATAGCATCAAGATAGTGAATAGAAGCGGGAATTAGGAATAAAACGGGGGGGTGGAGTGAGGGGGGGGTGTGCAATAGATAAAAAGATCGGGGAAAAAGGGAAAAAAAAAAAACTGAAAAAATCTTTTTAAATTGCATGCTGACCAATCCCAGGAGTCTGCCAAAAAATTTAAATAAACTAAAAGTATTAATATCTGAAGAAAATTATGACCTAGTGGGGATAATGAGCTGGCTGGAGAGAGCTAGATGGGCGGGGTTTTAACTGCAGGGTTACGTCTATTTAGAAAGACGTAAAGACCCGGAAAGGGGAGGTGTTGTCTCTATGTAAAATCCCGTCTGAAGCCAACACTGGGGGAAGATATAGGTACAGGTAAGAACATGTGGGTATTATGGGTAAATAACATGGGGGTAACAATAACAAATTAATACTTTAAAAGGGGTCTTTTATAGGCCCAAATATAAAGAACCCTGGAAAAATGTACTCCTCAGGCAATTTGTAGGGGCAAAACAGTGAGGGTTTTTTTTGGGCACTTTAAATATCCAGAATCATTGGGAATCTGAAATTGTAGCTTCCCCCCCCCTAAAGGAAACAGGTTTTTTTTCATAAATAATTATAATTTCTTTGCCAAATGGTGCAGGAACCGACTAAGGAAAGGCCTTTTTAACCTAATATTAACTAATAAACCGACAGAGTAACAAAGGTTCAGGTTGGGGGGGGACCTAGGGGAATAGTGACCTAATATAATAAAAATTTCCGTTTTTCCTTCAAAAGAGTTTTTTTTCAAGGGGGCCACAAAAAAATGAATTTTGGAAGGTAATTTTTTTTTGCTTAGGGGGCCCCTAAACCGATTGACTGGGAAAAGTGTTTAAATATGGCAGAAACTAAAACTAAATGGGATATTTTTAAAAAACCTAGGGTACCACTGTGGAGGTACATATTATGGTAATAAAAAAATTAGAAAAGGAAAAAACCCATGTGGTCAACAGGGATGAAAAGAGGCAATAAAAAACAAAAAAAAAACGTTTCACCTACTAAAACAGGAGGGCAGTGAAAGGCACAAAAGCTATAGGGAAAAAAAAAGTGTGTAAAAAAAAGGATAAAGGGAAGCAAACTGGAGAGGAAAGAAATATTGCTTTTGAAAGTAAAACTAACCCAAAATATTTTTTAACTATATAAAAATAAAAAAATTAAAATGGAAAAGTTGGCCCTTTGAAAAAAAACTGAGGGGGCGTAGAGGGCGATGAAAAAAAGAAACGTATTAAACACTTTTTTTTTCCCCTGTATTTACCCGGGGGATGACCTTCCTGTTTTAACAAAAGATGTGGTAAAAAATCCAATTAAAAGTTTCTTGTCTAACCCGGGGTAAGTGCAGCTCCGTCTTTGGAAGTTTTAAAAAAACAAAAACCCCCGGTCAGTGGGATACACCCCGTGCCTAAGAGATTAAATGATGTCATAGATAGGCCCCCATTTTTATATTCATGGGCTGTCTAATAAGGGGTTGCCCCCAAAGGTTTTGGCGCGTCAAAAATGGTGCCCAAAATTCAAAAAGGGGTAAAAATTTATCCAGGAAACTATGCCTAAGCTTAACCTTGTTTTAGGTAAAATGTTTGAAAGGGTTTTTTCAAGTTTTCTATTGGAGTATCTCACTGAAAATAAATGTATAACGCCTTCCCATGGGTTTTTTTAAGGATCGGGCCTGTAGGGCTAATCCATCCTTCTATGAGGAATTAGTGTAGCTGGTGGGTGAGGCACTGGAGTCATATATCTAGATTTTTCTAAAGCATTTGATACGGGGGCCCAAAAAGGTGGTAAAAAAAAAAATGAAATTTTATTTTTTTAAAAGGTGTGGTGGGGGTTTTTTCTTTTTTTTTTTTTTTTTTTTTTTTTGGTTGATTTTTGGGGTTTTTTTTTTTTTTGTTTTGGGGGGGTGGGGAAAGTGTTATAGTGGGGTAAAAAGGGTTATTGGGTATTTTTAAATTTTTTATTAGATTTAAAAAGGGATAAGTAATATGTTTTTGGATTTTAAGCTCTGTAAAGTAATCAAACACAATAGAGGGTAATATTATTACAAAGGATCTGGATAAGTTGGGGCCTGGGGGAAAAGGAAAAGCCGATGAGGTTTAACATGATAAATGCAAGGTTTTTTGCCCCATGGGGAAAGAAATCCTTACAGATTACATGTTTAAAAGGAAAAACAGGGTAAAAGTGACATGGAGAAGGACTTGGGAAAACCTGGTGGCGTAAATTAATTGTAGCAGCCGGTCGGCAGCACAGCCAAAACAAATGGATATGGGGTGCATTAAAAAGGGGATAGATCACATGATGAGAACATTATTTCCATTATACAAGTCCTGGGTTTTGACCACAATGGAATTTGTGTACGTTTTGGGCACCAGGGACAGGAAAGACATTGTAGAGCTTGAACAGGTACAAAGGGGGCAAAAAAATAATAAAAGGCTGGGTGGACTACGTACACAGAAAAATTGGGGAAAATTTTGGGTTATTTAGTTTAGAGAAAAGAAGGCTTTGGGGGGGACTTTAAAAAAATGTTTTTAAAAACTCAAAGGGCAATATAGAGATTCTCCCAAGAATTTATTTCACAGGGGGTGTATTTGAACAAAGGGGGTCCCTTTACCTTTTGGAAAGAAAGTTTCTACATAAAATAGAAAAGGATTCTTTACGTAAGGGCAGTGGACTAGGAATTCTCGCCCCCAGGGACTGGTAGGTGAATTCAATAACCGATTCAAAAAAAGGGTTTGGATGCATTTCTGGGCGTAATAATATAACAAGTTTTAAGTGACTAGATTCAGGAGAGGGGGCATTGATCCAGGGATTTTTTTTATTGCCAGTTGGGTCAGGAAGGAAAATTTTTCCCCAAAAAGAGGCAATTGGGCTTTACTCATTGGGGGTTTTTGCCTTCTCTGGTCAAACCTTGCACAACGGCGAAATAGAAAAGAAAAGACTTGTCTTTTTTTAGCCTTAATAACTATGAAACTATGAAACTCCAAATTCCTTGTTCCAGAATTTTGAGGTTGTCTTGTCTGTTTGGTGTATTGTAGGCAAAATATTTTGTGGCATTTGCACAGTAAGGGCTTTTTTCTGGCGACTCAAATGCTTTTTGTATCCTTTCCCTTTTTATACAGTTCAATACGTTTTCCTGTTTTTTTTTTTTCGTTGCATTTCTTTTGTTTCCCCATACCCAAAATCCAGAAATGTAGGGGAAGGATGAAAGATGAAAGAGTGTCGGATTCAGAAACCCCTCAGTTTTTGCCCCCACATGTTTACAAGCAAAAGGGGACGGTGAGGAGTTACCTTAAGTAGCCATTCAAACCTTTTGTTTTTAAATTCTGTGCATGTTATGGGAAAAAATCAAGGGATGTAACTTTTGATGGTCATTTGGATTTTTTTGGGTTGTATTTGATTTAAAAAAAGGGAAAAACAATAGTTTAAATAAATTTTCTTCCCCCCCTAAATATAAAAAAAGGTTTTGTATTATCATTCATTTTCTTGACAAAAGGCCAAAAAATTAAATTTGCTGGGTTATGAAAAATTTTTGAGCACAATTTATAGGAAATTTTATGAAAATATAAATTTGATGGGGTGAATTAATACCCCATAAAAAAAAAATTCCCAAAACTAATAATGAAAAAATTTTTAGATTTGCATGGATCCCATGATAAATAGTCATAGCTGCTAAAACCCAAATAGACCATATGTTTTAAAGGGACTTTCAAATCTAAAATCCCATATAAAATAAGGAAACATGACCAAAGTTTATTTTAATATGTCACATAGGAAAAATGCAAGTAAACCCATTATGAGGGGGGCCCATTAATATTAGTCGAAATATCAAAATAAGATAATCCCGCCCAAAATAAGAATTTTCAGACAGTAGATCTCAAGGTTCATTTAAATCTAAAGGGAGCAAAATTTAGAAAAGGGAAAAAAAAAAATTTTTTTTAAGAAACTGATGATATTTTGGTTTGATATATAAATAAAGTATGTTGATCTTTTTTGTAAAGAAATGTCTGGTATGCAGCAATCTGCTGGTATGTCTGCACTCGATTTCAGTTCTTATTTATCAGATTCTCACAGTTACGGACACATTTTATAAAATAGAAACCACTTAAACTTGGGAATTAGCACTATCCACACACTTAAAAATTTACCTTTATTTACAATGCCCCTGACGGGGTTTAGTTTATTCAGTGTCTACATCTACTTTTTTGAAAGAGAAAATTAATCGCTCAAGAAATGCATTTTCCATTTTTTAAAATATGATAAGTCGATGGGTTGAAGCAATTTGGAAAAAAATTTTTTGCCAGTAATCATGTATATAATTTGAAAAACTAGACTAGCTACTGAGCTACACTCTAAAAAATCAAAATCAAAAACCCAACCTAAAACATCACCCCAAAAAACCAGATATTTTCTGAAGAATTGTTAAATCTCGGGTTTTGGTTTTGCAGACGGGGCAGTTCCTACTGTTGACATAACTTGTAACCTGGATTGTACCAAAAAATTTCTCAGTAGAGCAAAGAGTATCCTTCCATAAAAGAGCCCCAGTAGGGGGGTATTCCGCAAGACAATATTTTTACAGCAAATAGTAAAAAATTTGACCTATTTGTCTAAAAACTTTTTAAGATGTATCATAAAACTTTTTTAAGAAATAACCGAAATTTCCAATTTTCACTTTGACCACTAATCTAAAATAGCCCAACCCTTTCCCCGTTCTGTAGAGAAACATTTTTTAAAAGTCTCTTATCAGCACAGGCAGGAAAACCAATGTGTAAGAAACACAGGACCACTATTCACAATACGCAAAACCCAAAACCACCCTTCCATTTCCCCAATCACAGAGATTGCCCAAAAACTTTCCTATGAAGTCAATGGTTGCTCTGTTCACGGCTCCTTTTAAAAGGCTGGGTATGGATCCACTAGACCCCGCAACGATGGTAGTTAAACCACGCCAGGGAGCGAGTCAAGTACCCCCAGTATTCACCAAAGCCCGCCCAAAGCGGGGGTGGGTTGCTGGGGGCGTGAGGCTACTAAGTCGCTACCCCTGAGTTACTTGCTTGCGATGGCGGCCGAGGGGCGCGGGTAAGAATCGTAATCCAAAATCGTGCGGGGGGGGTAATTCAGGGCGGCGGCAATTTGGGTTTATGCCGTGGGCAGGCAGAAGGTCAGGGCAGGCGCAATGGTTTGAGCGAGAAAATAGCAAAGGTCTTTGGGACACCGGGAAGGGGAAGAAAACACTTAAAACGCTTTCTCCCAAGGTCGGGGCAAAAGATCCGCAAGGAGTCCCCCCTACGTCACCCTAAATAGGGCAGTACCTGGAAAACCCGCCAATTATGGTGCGCTGGGCCCTTTAAATTACAAGGACGAGCGCGCGCTAGGTAACGGCCCACCCCCGGCCGGCAGGGCAGGACAGAGCAGCAACGAGGTCAGGTGGTGATTGGGACGAGTGCGCCCGCGGGCCGTCCCGCCCACAGCGCTACCCCCCCGGGGAGGGGACCGGAAAGGTGGACGGGGGCGCCGCACCCCCGGGCCGGGGCGCGTGCCGCTCACACAGTACCCCCCCTTAGGGCCCCCCTCTTATTACGAAGAACCCGTGATAAGATCCGGCCAAAAATTAGATTCGGTTCCGGACCTCTCTTTTGGGGCAGAACCCCCCAATAACCAGGAAGAACCGTTTACCCCCCATGGCTTTATGGCCCAAAATTCCTTAACCTCAAAACACGGAAAGGCCTACCCACCGGGGGAGAAAGCATCTTCGAGAGAAACCCGGTTCAAAAACCCGGGGCTTTAGGAGGGGGACGTAGAAGGCATTAGGAATCCGGGGAAAATGGGGGTAGGGGAGCTTGTAGCACACCGGGTTTAACTAGGGTACCCCAAAAAACCCCAGAAAACCCCGGGGCCCCAAATTTTTAGTTTGGGATCTTTTAGGGGTACGATCTGGAAGAAAGCCACACCTTATCCCCTGGTGAATGTGGGAGGATTCGGCAGGGTCTTTAGCGGGAACCCGGAAAA
>JAODAL010058254.1:0-22195 GCA_025379985.1 Phyllomedusa bahiana
GTCCCAAAGGGGATAGGATTTCTGACATGCGCACTAGCACATCCGGGGACGCGCACGTGTCGGCAGTCTTCTGCCGGATGTGCTTTACATTATGGGACAGGAGCCGGCAACAGGAAAGAAATAATACCCTTTGGCCTTATAAGAATAGGAACAAGGTAATGGGCGTTATTATTATACTTTTATAGGGGCGTTTTTAAAGTATTTAAAAGGGGAACGGAGGTGATTTACTCCGTCTCCCTTACATTTGGGTGCCAGCATATCAAATTTCCGCGAGGGTTATCAGCAATCATCCCTGGCGGCATATAGCTAAGTATACATTTCTTTATCAGACATAAAAAAGGTTGTAAATTGTTGTATATAGCGTTAGAATATTTGATTTTTACAGCATTTGGTTTTTTTATCCCCTGATGAACCCTATTATAAAAGGGAGAACGGTCGGGATGGGCTGGGGATACAGGTTTAGATGCTACATACATAAAAATAAATCGTTCTGTCATTTAAGCGAGCCGCCCTTTTTCGGGGCGATTACCCCGCTGACAGATTATAGTGCAGTATAATGGTATATGTTGGTAATGTATAGGGGTATAGGTCACGTATTTTTAGGGTATATCAGTAAAAGTTAAGTTTTAACAGGGATTATAATTTTGCAGTGATACTCACCCATAAAAATACCCCATTTTGCAAACTACACCCTTTAAGGATATATCCATAGGTGTAGTGAGTATATCGAACCAACAGATGTTTCACAAATTTTTTTAGTGTTAGTCGTGAAAGTGAAAACAAATATTTTTTCCCAAAAATATGCAATTTTAGCTGAAAATGTTTAATTTTTACAAGGAATCCTGGAACAAAAGCACCTCAAATTTTGATACACAATTCCTGCCAAGTTCAGCAGCATTAACCTATGTATGGGTGTAAACTGCTGTTTGGGCATATGGGCTTTTAAAAGCAGATTTTGGGTGGTTGCCATGTCGCATTTACAAAGCCCCCAAAGTACCAGAACAGGTGAAATCTTACAGAAGTCACCCCATTTTGGGCACACAGGTGTTCCATAGTTTTTTTTAGCATTGGTCCAGGAAAATGGGGGGAAAAAATACAGTTCTGCCATTGTTTTTTGGGCTTCAATTAATCAGCGTTCACCATGCGGTATAAATCACATAAATACTTTAACATGCGGGTCGGTACAATTACAAGAGTTTTAATTTTATATAGTTTGTTATTACTTTTACACAATAGAAATGCATTTATAAAAAGTAGAGTTTTCATGTCTTTACAGTCTGACAGCAATAACTTTTTTTATTTTTCTGTATATGGAGCTGATTAACGACTTGTTTTTTGCAGGATGAGCCGACGTTTTTATTGGTATCATTATGGGGTTCATATAACGCTTTGATCATTTTTAATTAAGGTTTCTGTGAGGCAATTTGAACAAAATACAGCAATCCTGGTACTGTTTTTATTTTTTACAGCAGTCACCGTGCAATTTAAATGACAAGTTAGCTTTACTCAGCAGGTCGATATGAAAAGAGCAGTACCCAATTTGTATATTTTTTTTGTTTTATTGCTTTTACACAATAAAAACACTTTGTTACGAATGGCACCGCAGCCAGCAAGTCGAGCTGCGGGCACATTCGCTACCCTGTGTGTGCACCGGGGGCGAGTGGCGCCGCGGTCCGTGTATCGGGCTGCGGGCGCACTCGCTCCCCAACACATCTATACATCCTCCTGCCAGCCGGTGCGCGCATCGCCGACCCTTAGAGCGCGCGCGCGCCGGCTCTTTGACATTTAAAGGGCAAACTCGCCCTATATATCCCAGTCACTTCTCTCCATTCCCCACTTGATCTTTAGCGCTAAATGCCATTTGAGAAAGTGTTCCTTTGACTCGTTCCTGATCTCCGTGTACTGAACCTCTGGCTTCCGTTTACCGACCTCGAACCTTCGCCACCTGTCCTGACCTGTCTGCCTGGCCCTGACTACGAGTTTGCCTGACGTCTTGGTACCTCGCTGCACCTCGGCTGCCTTCGCAAGCACGTCACGTCAGGGGTAGCGACCTGGTGGAATCCCGCCGCAGCAAGTCCATCTTGCTTTGTGGCGGGCTCTGGTGAATACCTGGACCCACTTAGACTCCGCTCCACTTGCGGCGTTCCAGTGGATCCACTACCCGCTAACCCGTTACACACTTTTATTCAAAAAAGAAAACATGTTTTTGCATCGTCATAGTCTGAGAGCCATAACTTTTTTTTCTGTGTACGGAGCTGCGCAGGGAATTGATGAGTTGAGGTTTTCATTGTTATTTTTGGGGGACAAGACTTCTTGATTTTTTTGGGGTTTTTAACTCTGTTTTTTGGAAGGCAGGGTGAAGAAAATACTGCAATCCTACCAGTGTTTTTTAATTTTATTTTTAACTGCACTCACCATGCAGTATACTTCACAATTTAGTTTTTACACCTGGGTCAATATAATTATGGCAATACCTAATTTATACATTTTTTTTTTATGATGAAGCACTTTTTATTTTTATTTTTTTAAAAAGTGTTTTTATTGTGTAAATCATTATTTATGTATCGCTGTCTTCTGATAGCCCATATTTTTTTATTATTTTTCCTCTGTACAGAGCTGTGTAAGGGACTTTTTTTTCTGCGAGAATGAACCTTCATTTTTTTTTAACCTAATTTTTATTAGGTCTTGACTAGTACTATGAAGGAAAAATCCGCATATCATCCAATACTCAATAATACAGTATTCACAATCAGAACAAAAAATAAAGTAAATGCATGGAAAGTATCAGGTACATAAGGCTGTAAAGCATACATGACATTTTTGGTAATAGAGTAACTCTGATATAATTAATTATTATTTATGTACTAGTTAGGTAAAGAGTTCCCGACTACAAATAACATATAAATCTAAAAAGTAGTGTAAACCAAAACAGTGGTACCAAAAAAATAAAAGGTTAAGGAAAAAAGTAAAATAAAATATCGCAAATAGAGCCACATACAAGTAGTGCGTTGTCTGGAATTATGAAGTATATCCCAGTAGATAAAAACAGTACATAATGAGCATTATATGAGTACACACTATATAACCTGGGTATATATGCTGCAAGATCGCCACGGAGCAACCATCTATCTTAGGTAAATAATTAAGAAGGCTGAATAACTGATATAATAAGAGCACAGAACTGATTCACATAGAAGGTAAGTGACTGAAACGATATAGCGTGCTTCTAGTGAGGGAAAGCCATTATGTAGACAAATTGTTAACATTCAGTCGCCTGCCAGGCGGAGGAGGAAAACGAGAAGGATCTGTTTAGTGCCCTTCAACCCCAAGGCATGGTAAATCCTGGCTTCATCTCCTCACTTCAGTGCTTGATGCTCTTCCATTAAACTGCAACATGGATCCATCGCATCAAGGCAATCAAAATGAACAGTCAGTTACTGGTGCCACCCTCCATAACCATAAACAAATCGAAGTCAGTCAATTTCCTTCCACCCACACAAATTGACCGTAAAAAGCATGGAATTTAAACCGGGCTCATTGACGAACTTTGAAGTACATCTGTTTGCGTCTTCTACACATTTCTAATGTATAAGGTGGAACAATGTTCAGCAACAACCAGCAATAGAGTTGGCAAGTAAGCCGTAGTAGCGAGCAGCAGGCATTGTGGCAAAGCCTAAAAGGTGACCTCTGGCAATCGTTATTTACACCTCAACAATGCCGGTATTGCAGGGCACAAATCAGACACACAGAGACTGCCATGGTCCATGACTATCTGCGGCTCAACACCGGTGTTTTTGGACATGATCCGGACCCAATCGACTTCTGGTTGTCAAAATGGAATGAATGCAGCGACTTGCTCGGCACGTCATAGAAGTGTTATTCTGCCCAGCGCCCAGTGTCATCTTGAACGGACCTTCAGCACAGTTGGAGGAGTGATAACTGACAAACGTATCCGGCTTTCCCCTGAGAATGTGGATCATTTGCCTTATTACAAAATGAATCATGCGTAATCTCTGATGATTTTGTTGCCCCATTGCCGAGGTCAACCGATTAGTAGCAGGTCTACTTCACATACCTCTTGAAAAAGAAAATGGTCGTAATGAAAAAAAAAAATTTTAAAATGTTCCTTTTCAGACCCAAATCACTTTCAGTTGTCAAAATGGATGAAAGGCCCGAGCTTGCTGCCACTCCATAGAAAGTTTAATCCTGCCCAACACCCAGCGTGCACCTCATAACAGACCTTCAGCACAGCTGGAGGAGTGGGATAACTGACAAACGTTATCACAGCTTCTCCATTCCCATGAGAATGGTGGAATCGTTTGACTTTTATCAAAATGAATCAATCGTGGATCTCTGTGAGTTTTGTTGCCCCAGTGCCGAGGTCACCGATTAGTAGCAGGTCTACTTCACATTCCTCTTGAAAAAGAAATGGTCCTAATGAAATTTTTTTTTAAAAATGTTCCTTTCCGGACCCAATTGACTTCTGGTTGTCAAAAATGGATGAATGGCCCGAGCTTGCTCGGCACGCCATAGAAGTGTTATCCTGTCCCCAGCACCCACGTCATCTCGAAACGACCTTCATCACAAGTTGGAGGAGTGAAAACTGACAACGGATACGGCTTTCCCCCCGAGAAAGTGGATCGTTTGACTTTTAGCAAAATGATCAAGCATGGATCTTTGATGAAGTTGTTGCCCATTGCCGAGTCACCGATTAGTAGCAGGTCTACTTCACATTCCTCTTGAAAAAGAAATGGTGCTATTGAAAAACATTTTTAAAAAATGCCCATTTCTTATTTCTAATTGTATTCAGAGTTGTCCAAAAGGTCATTTTGGGCTGGTTTGTTGTGGTCAGGAAACTGTAAAAGACACCAATAGTAATAGGGTTTTGTTGAAAAAAAAACCTTATTCCAATTACTCATTTCTTAGTGAAAATTTTTAGCAGTGTTAATGGTTTTGGGGTCATGGTGCTTTAAAAATCAGCTATAATCTAGGTTCTATTTCAAAAAATGTTGTTTCTAACAGGCATTTTTTCGTCACAATTTTTAAGTGTCCGAAAGGTAATTTTTCTCCAGCTTTTGGGGTCATGGTGCTGTAAAAAAAACAGCTATAAAATCCAGGTTCCCTTTCCCAAAAAATGTTGGTTTCTAATAAGGCATTTCTTCTTCACAATTTTTAAAAGTGTTCAAAAGGTAATTTTTCCAGCTTTTGGGGTCATGGTGCTGTAAAAAATAGCTATTATTCAGGTCCTATTTCAAAAAAATGTTCTTTCTAACAGGCATTTCTTATTCACAATTTTTAAGTGTCCGAAATGTCAGTTTTTTTCTAGTCTTTTGGGTCATGTGCTGTAAAAATAGCTATAATCCAGCCTATTCTAAAAACTGTTTTTAAAAAACTCTTTTATTCTGCTAAATTTATTTGATGTCGAAAAGGTCATTTTTGCAGCTTTTCACATGCAAGCTGGAAAAGACAGCGTCAATCAAGTTCTATTCAAATAAATCTTGTTTCAAATACTCCAATTCTACTGCTACTTTTATTCTTTATGTCCATAAGGGCATTTCTTCTGGTTTTGGGGTCAGACTACTGTGAAAGGGGTGCCAGGGGGGCAAATACGGCAGTACTCCGGTCAGTGGCCCTCTGCCTTTGTCAAAATACATGCGTATCCACAAGAAAAGGCTAACATTGTGCACAATAATGTATTGCAACCATAGATAAAGGCAAGGTCCACCCTAAATGAATCATGGCAATACAGGCAGATCTACAATGTTTAAACAGCATGCTGGTGGGTAAAATTGTGAAACAGAGCATAGTCAATGGTAAAACCCTTGCCACAAGAATCCAACATTCGTGTGAGCACAATCTCCACCGACAAGAGCATAGAGAGTATCCTCCATCGTTTGTCCAGTAAAACGAGAGGAAGAAAAAAGGAAGCGCAAGGAAAAGGGCACCTGGGTGGAACTGGTGTGTCTACCAGCATTTCCAAGTGAAGCTCACTTCGTCTGCACTCTTGAAAGGAACTAGAAGCTCCTTTGACCATTCCAGACGAGATAAATGTGACAATATCCTTATGGCAAAATATTCATTGTTGCTTAAGCATAAGGATGTAATGGTGCTCTTCGTCAGACTTTTTCGAATTTCATATGGAGGGCAAGTCCTCGTTTCGTATAGCAGTAATTTCTCAGTGCTACCCAGACTTGACATCTCCCGAGGTAGGCGTGAGAATCTTAGCTTCAATCATCCGGCCATTCCGCACTCGTTTTCTGGCCTTTCTGTCACGTTGCTGCGTCATCTGGAATTCCACCCGTCAACCGTCTTCATTCTTAGTGCAAATTTTATTGGGATGTGCATAAGGGCATTTTGACTGGTATAGGGTCATTCTGCTTAAAAGACAGTGAAAGTAATATCCTATTCAGAAAACTCTTGTTTGAAATATTCATGTTTTCTATCCTGCAGATTTTATTCTGATAGGTTCATAACGGCATTTTTGCTGGTTTTGTGTTCAGGTCACTGTAAAAGACACCAAAGTAGTAAAGGTCGTATTTGAAAAAAAGCTTTATTTACATACTCTTTTATTCTTGCAAATTTGTATTGCGTCTCCAAAGGTCTATTTTTGCTGCTGTTGTGGGTCATGCTGCCGAAAAGAAAGCGATACTGCAATGTCCTAATTCAGAAAAATCCTGTTTGAAATAGTAATTTCTTCCTGCTAATTTTATTCTGATGGTCAGTAACCATCAGTTATGGTCAGTGGTTTTGTGGTCAGGTCACTGTAAAACACACTAATAGTAAAGGTCGTATTTAAAAAAAATTTATTTTACAATATATTTCAAATTGTCCCAGCCTCAAGGCCAAACCAAATGAACAGCGGTTACCTGGTGGCCCCCTCCTTGATCCACGTTCAAAATCAAAATTTTCCTTCCACCCACTTAATTTAACAGTAGAATGCGAATTTGGAGACAAGGTTCATTGACCAACGAGACATCTATTGCTCTTCTTCACTTCTAATTGTCACTGTGTGAACAATGTCAGCAACGTGACAGCAGTAGAATGTGCAATAGCCGTGCAGCAAGCACATTTGTAAAAAATCTTATTTGAAAAGAATCAATTTCTTTTGGCAAAATATTTATTTCTAGTGACCGATAAGGGCCTCTGTGCTAAGGTTTTTGTGGTCATGATGCGCTGTAAATAGACAGCGATACTCAATGACCTATTCAGAATAATCTTGTTTGAAATAATCATTTTTTACTGCAAATTTTATTCTGATGGTCAAAAAGGGGATTTTTGCTGGTTTTGGGGTCAGGTCACTTTAAAAGACACTAATAGTAAAGGTTGTATTGAAAAAAAAGCTTATTTCACAGACCTCAATCTTATTTCACATGCCTCAAGCAATCAAAATGTACAGCGGTTTACTGATGGCCACCTTCCTTGATCCGCCACTTTACAAATCGAAAACAGCAAATTTTCCTTCCAACTCACACACATTGACAGTAGAATGCAGGAATTTGAGACCGTGCTCATTGATGAACTCGAGACATCTGTTGTGTCTTCTCCACGTTCTAATGTCATGATGGAACAACATCAATAATGTGCCAGCAGTATAAGGTGGCCAAGTAGAGCCAGCAGACAGTTTTGGCAGAAGCCTATTGGTGAAACTGTGGGTCAATCATTATTTACCACTCACCAACACCCTACAAGGCAGGGCGAATTGAGACACACAGAGACCCCCTTGCATCTCAAGACCAATGTTTTTGGACTTGGTCCTGACCCAATCAACTTCTGGGTGTCCAAACTGGATGAATTGATAGGGCTCTTTGACCAACTGCAGACATCTGTTGCGTCTTCTTCACATTCTAATTATCACGTGGACAACATCAGCAACATTGTTGTGTTTGAAATAGTCAATTTCTTCTTGCAAATTTTATTCAGAGTGTCCATAAGGGCATATGTGCTGATTTTGGGGTCATGCTGCAGTAAAAGACAACAATAGTCAATGACTGTCCTATTCAGAAAAATCTTGTTTCACATACTCATTTCTTCATGCTGATTTTATTCTGAGTGTTCATAAGGGCATTTTTGCTGGTTTTGGTGTCAGGCTACTGTGGGGTATTCACCATAAAATACAGGGTGTGTGTATTTCTGCCCCATACAGCACCTGAATTCCATCTGTTCACTCTGTAGGCTATTCTTTTTATACAACGGTTATTTTCACCTATTGTTTGTGGAGTGGGAATGTGAGTCAAATACATGGTGGTGTATTCTGCTGCCCCATAAGCCTGAATTCCTTTCTCATTCATTCTGTAGGGTATTTTATTTTATACCAAACGGTTAATTTCTCTCTTTCTTTGTGGGGTATTTTGGTCAAATGACAGGTTGTGTGTATCCCCATATTCGCCGAATTCCATCTGGTTATTTCTGTATAATAATTTATACACCCAAGTGGTTAATTTATCTTCTTATTTGTGGGGTAATTAGGATTTATCCTCTTGTTTGTGGGGTAATTAGGAGTCAAATACAGGGTGTGTGTATTTCTGCGCTATACACGACTGAAATCAATCTGGTTCATTCTGTACGGTATTTTATAACCCAGGGTTAATTTATTCCTCCCTTGTTTTGGGTAATATGAGTACAATTTACAGGGTGTGTGTCTTTCAGAGCGTCCTTACAACGCCTGAAATTCATCTGGTTCATTTTTGTAGTGGTATTTTATAGCCAACGGTTCATTTCCTCCTCTTGATTCGTGAGGTATTTGAGTCAATTAAAGGGTGTTGTTTATTCTGCCCCGACAACGCCAGAATTCAATCTCATTCTTCTGTATGGTATTTTATACCAAGGTTAAATTCTCCTCTTGTTTTGTGGGGAATGTGAGTCAATATAAGGTGTGTGTAATACTGCCCCGTACAAAACGCAGAAATTCATCCCAAAAGAGTGAGAATGTTCATCAACAGTAATTTCGCATTGCACATCAACTAAATCATTTTCCTTGATCATTCAGTGTCTACTTTCAATTGGTCAATAATCCACCAATGCTAAAAGTGCCAAAAAAGAAACAGGATTGATCCAAAAAATTATAAGAAATTGGAATAATTGCATGTCTTCGCAGCGTTTGTATCCACTCCTTCATTTTGGCTGCCAATCATCGACCAAGCACCAGATGCAAAAAGAAGGGCCATGTCATACTAGCCTTATGGCTCCCGAATACACAATCAAGTTGTGTTTGCCCTTATTCATTCCTTCTGACAAATAAAGTATGGGATGGGGAAAACCAAACATAGTGGCAACATCATAAGTGGTGAGGGTGGAAACAGCATAGGAAACCACAGGTGTTCGACTGAGAAAGTGGGTCATGTGGTCAACAGAGCATGAGTAGGCCTCTAGATTGGCAAATGACAGATTGTGGGAGGTGGCAGCTATGCATGATTAGGCCCACAGATTGGCAAAAATATACAGTGTTGAGGTGCAGAAACAACATCTAGTCATCTAGGCTAGGAGTGGCACAATGGTATAAATTTGAGGTGGCAGTAACTAGGAGACATAAGTGCGGAGGTGGCGCAACCAGCATCAACAAGTCAGAGAATGACATGGTGACATAGCCTGGAGGTGACAGCAGCAGCATGAGGATATCCTGAGTGGTGATGTGGGCAGCAGCATCAGAAGCTACAAAATGGCTCCATTGAAGCGTGGGGAGGTTGGTGTAAGTCCTGGTTAAAGATGTGGGTGGTAGAAGGAGAAGCTGGCAGCAAATGTGTGGCATCAGGTGGGTGGTCCGCATCACAATAAGAGCTGAGGCAGGTATCCAGAATAAATCACAGGTCAGGTCCTGCTCCATCTTGCTGCTTGCTGGTGTACTAAATCACTAGGGGTGGGTGATTAAAGCTGCTCATCAACAACTCTAGACTCCAGTTGACTGCTTGATGGAGCTGTACTGCTCTAGCCGTCCATCCCCCCACATGATGAACCCACGGTCAGACCTTGCTAGAGGAAGGATGATTGCGCAGAAGGCCAGAATGCCAAACTGACTAGATAGAAAGTCACTATAGTACTTGATTTGTCCACTCTTGGCACTGAACAAAATGCCCCCATCTTTTTGTCCGGTAGCAAGGGTCCAATACGGTGGAGAGCCAAAGTCATCCCTCTGCCAGATGGTGGACTATTTTACTGTATTATGGGGATTTTTTTCTTTGTTTTAGCTCGGGCTGTACCTAACAGACAAATTAGCATGCAAACTTGCGCATATGCATAATGACTCTGAGGTACTACGCTGCTCCATCTCCACTGTAAACTGCCATTGTGTGTTCTGGGTCATCTGCCTTGTCCTTTTCATCTCTGTCTACCTCTTCCGCCGCTTCCGAGCCTCCACTCCTTTGAAACTTGGCTAGAAAAATCACTCATTTCAACAGACATCAACCACTCCAGACTCTGGTTGCTGCAGATGGAGCGGATACTGCTCTTATAACGCCAACCTCCCACCGCAGCCATGGCAGTGGTACGTGAGCACTGAGGAACCCCCCCGGTCAGACTCGGAGGATTGGACGATGGCGCAAATATGATCCTCTTATCATTACCAATAGGCTGGCACTCTCTCACTGACATCACAATTCCGCTACCTTGGGATGACCTTTGACTCCAATCTGGCCTTTCAAAAAACACATCCAAACCCTTACTCTTGTCTCCACCTGAGAAATCTCACCTCTCTCCTCGTTACTCCTCTGCCTCTTCTCTTTGCCAATCCCTTCACTGACTGCCAATTGCCCCCACCGAACTCATGTGGCCATGAGATGTAGTCGCCTACGTTCACCAGTCCCCTGAACAGCAGATTTTTGCCAAGCATAATGTTCCAGGACATGAAGCAGTGAAATTACATTGTTCTTCCTGTAGTCCTGGCGACTGACAAATTACATGGCCTCCTGAAACAGCCTGAGCAAATGGCATGTGTCAAACATGAGCTGCCACTGGCTCCCATGAAAAATTGAACATGTGGGAATATCCAGTCCGCTGGCTCATCAATGAGAAATCATTAATGGCCTTTCTCTGTTCGTAGATTACTCAGTTTTGCTCTGTTCATAGATTTCTCCCTGTTTTGCTCTGTTCATAAGATTTTCTCTCTATTTTTCTCGTCATAGTTACTCTTTCTTTTGAGCTCAAGGAGGGTGTGCTTGGCGGTGAAAGACTGTCTAAAGTGCTTGCAACGTTTCCTGGCCAGTTCACTGAACGGTGCAGAGTCCACTACTAGGAAAGGGAGGGACTGCAGTACCACTGTCAAGTTGGTAATTTAAGGGAAAAAACATCAAAAGTCAGTTTCATCTTACATTCTTATTAAGCACATCAATATTTGTTAAACTGCTTTTACCTGCTATACATCCTTAAATTGAAGTTCAGCTATCTCTCCACTCAGCATTCCTTGAGACAGATGCAATGCTGTGCTAACAGCAAAGAGATTCAAGCCTTCCTCCTTCCCCAGTAGCCTTTTGGTGGTTGGTCGCCTCCTTAGGAGACCTGTGATAGATTTCAGCATGAGTGCCATCAGGGGTGCACTGGTTCATGTTTGCGTATCATATGCCGTAAGACCTTTTAAATGCTCCCAATTAAGCCTCTGCTTGTTGCTCTGTAAAGTATAAGTGACGGGATAGAGTTTTTTTTCCTTTCGGAATCAATTTCAGGTAGGCCGGAGCTGGGCTTGATGAAAAAAAAAAAAAAAATATCAGGGATACAGCCCCCTAAAAAAGCGTCCGGTAGAAACCCGAAATGTCTAAGTTTATAATTTTATATACAGATCAGTTATATACAGAATATTTATAGACAATGATTAGTCGGGTTTACTGTAAGCCTGTTTTAAACAGTGATCGAGTTTGATAACCCCTGCATAGACAGTATTATAGAAGTTTTAAAACGATGACTGAATTTTCTGAAGGAACTGGTTAAAAGTGCCAAAACCTGTTATAGTCATAGACAGATGATCTGCGTTTTTGATAACCCTGTTATCAGATGGTATGGGACAGATGATATTTGAGATTACCTGTGACGGCAGAAGACATTAATAGGTTAGGTATTTTTTGGGGGTTATAATCTCAAATAAATGTGTTTTTTTTTTTCTGTTTACACCTAGGTAGCGACACTTTAAGGAAAAAAATAATACTTATTTTGTGTCATTACTTCTTAGTTATCTCTTAGTCTTCCGCGAATTTTGGCAAGCACTAAAGGATTTAGAAAGCAAGTTATATTCCTCACGCTTCTATTAAGGGGGTTGTGTGCACACATTTTCTCCCTTTTTGGGCTCTAGGTTTTACTGAAAAATTTAAGCGCTCATCAAAAGGTGCGTCGAGTAGTTTGATCGAAGAGCAAAGTAGTAAAAAAATAAAAAGACTTGAGAGAAAAATTAATGAAACTCTCTTTAACGTCATAAATCACAGAGATTACAAATGAGAGAAGCACTGGCAAAATATTAAATTTTAAATTGAAACTGAATGAAAAAAAAAAAAAAAAGAAGGATTTTAAGAATGATAGTTTTTAAAAAAAGGAGCTGCCGCCATTCAAATGTTGGCTGTGCTGTCGTCATCAAATTTCCCTTAACGCTGAAAACTGCGTAATTTGGGAGGGAACGTACAACACTAATTTTACCTCGTTTTTTCCCCAACTCCGGCCCCCCCCCCGGGATTCTCCCCTCAGCTCCCGTGCCCGAACCCCCATTTTTTCCCCAGCCCCTTATAATGAAGTCCCAAAAATTTTCTGTTCCAGAAAGGGAAAACCAAAAAACCCCCCCTTTTCCACTTTCCTGGGCCTATTTTTATCCTAAGCAAACCAAAGAACCCGGAAGTTCCGGTTGAAAATTGAAAAGCGCCTCTTGCTACATACTAACTTTCCCAACTTTCCCCCCTCTCCTCGTGCTCTCGAATTCAGTTGTCCTGCTAATAGTAAAGCATTGATATGCAAACTGTCGTGTGATAACGTCTTTGCAAGTCATACCTGCATGTAACAACATCGAAACACCACCACAGCCCCGCACCACGCTCAGCTCCGTTCTGCTCACGGCTTATAGGATACCCTCCTTTCCTCTATTGTCTGCTATTTGACTTTCAATTGCGTACGGATGTTGAAGATCGGAGGAGGATGTGACATGTTTGCCATTAGCTACAGGATGTCAGGACCCAGCATTCTGCAATCCAAATGATTAGGATTCATGTATTTTTCCTATTGCTCATCAGCACACAGTACTTATCTTGATTTTAGTGTATGAGGACACAATTTGACTCTAGAACACTCCGCTGACTTCTCTTGGGGATTACTGCTCACAGGTCCTATCATTCAAACTCCACGACAACACATCACTGTTGGACGCAAACTATTCGTACATTAAGGGGTGAAATATCTGGACCCTTGAAAGTGAATCCAAATCTCCTAACATTTGTTCTTCACTTCATTACCTCAATTTGAGGGACACAAACACACTCTTTCCTTCTTGTTGTGGGGGACATTGTATGTTCAGGATGCTACTGGCAGTTTGTGTCTATCCTGCAATTTGTGCCGATTTATGCGGATTCGTGGTGGCATAGTTTTCGGCACAAATTGTGAACACTCAGGTGGTTATGAGGATACAGCAAGCCTGTGATGACTTCGTTAGTCACGTTCTGGTGGTTGTGCCCTTTTCCTGTGCTCACTTACTCGTCAGTCTCTTGAGCAGGCAGTATTGTTAAATCTGTGATTACATTTCCTTGCCTGTTGGTGCCCGTATATATAACGTGTATTCCCATGACAATTGTGTTTCAGCTGGCGTGAAAACAAACTATACATTAAACGTTCTTGAAGGGCCCAAGCGAAACAAGTTCCAATAGCTGCTGACCATACCCCTCGTATTCTTTTGGCAGGCTTTGCATTTCCCACCAATGGTACTGTATTTTATCAGTGCATACTCTCATACATTACCTTTGAGAGCAAGGCCAATTTGTCTGGCAGCCACGGGGGATAATTTATGGATTGTGGTACTAACAGACGCTATGGCCTAATGGTTTCTCGAAGGGACTACGTGGTCTTACATTAGTCTCTAATCTGACTAACTCTGTCCCAGGACAACGTCGCATCCACTTACTTGGAGTATAACCTCAGTTCCGTTTGCAACTACCTCTGCACATTCTTTCACCACCAGAACCATGACTTTCATTCTAAGGACTTTCCCCTAGATGCTGGCATCACTAACCTTACCAGTCACCACCATCACCTCACTAGCCAATTGGATTTCCTTTTATCTGCTGGTTCTAATTCTTCTCATCTATCAGCTGCCAGGCTCAATTTCCCAGGTATCAACCGATCTGAGTGCCTTTGTTACCAAACGAAACTAGTATATAATTATATTTACTGAACAATCGCCAGACCATGAGAAAAATTCCTATGGTTCATTTTACTGTCGGCATCAGCCAGTATAGTAGACATATTCTGCTTCTTGGAGAGATCTTATACAATGTTGCCATATTTGAATAGGCTGGATGTTGCTTTTGGCCGATCATCAAATCAAGCTCCCTATAAGAGGACTTGTTGTAGGACATCAGTGTCTTACTCATTGGGGTAAGAGTTACTGCGTAGTCTTTATTCTTGGGCAAAGGGATACGCTTGGCTGATTTACCTTTAAGTGATTTATTTTCAATTCTAGCTCAGAGTCCTTCTGAATCCGTTGGGATTGGAATTTTTATGCACCGGATGTCTACCTTATTCCTGGACATGGATTTTGACTATGAAATTAAAACTCACAGAATCCTTTTTTCAACGCGGTTTGTTTAAGATCTTTTTGGGATTATTTTGAAACTATTCGAGAAGATTATGCAGAGCTGGCCTGGAAGTCAACTTCTTTTCTATTGCTTAAGGTCTCCGAGTTCTTTGCTGGCTCAGACTGAATTACCTTCTCAACATTTGAAGGAAAAACTTTCTACAAGTGTCCCTACTTCAAGAGCTCTCAAAGGACCACTACATCCAAGAAGCCTATCTGAGATGTAGCTGCTACAATCAACCAGCAACTATAATACCGGGACCCAACCCTTCAATGTATATGGACTAGTGGTTCGCTGAGATGTCTCAGCACACCTTCTGGCGGGCTAAGGTGAATTCAAATGACTTGCTTTTTACTACAACCGATCCGGACATATCATGATGCAGTTGCCGACATTAGCTCTGTAATGAATAACAGGAACTATTTGCTATGTAGAACAGCCAACCAATTACTGTCATACCCTTCAAGTGATTAAGACGAATCAAAGAAACTCAATATCGAGTTATTAAATCTGATTACGCCAAGAATTCTGATGTCCACAAAAACAACGCTGCTCAGTCTACAATAAATAATCCATTCATTGGACCTCATAATTACCAAATCTTTAACATTAGTCAATACATCAAGCATATCCTCTGAGAATGGCATTCTTATACGACATTTACAACTCCTTATGAGACTCCTTATCGTCCTTCATCCATAGGATGACGGCAAGACGTTATATCGCATACCCGTTCTTTCAATGCTTAAAGAGCATCACTGTTAGTTATTGTCTGAACCGTGTTGACAGGTCTAAGTTCTTCATAATTAATTGGCCATCCACTTCTTTCCTTGTAGACACTGGTGAAGGCCAGTCGGTTCTTAAAAACTTTGAAACATTCACTGAACGTCATACTTTTCCTGACTTTCATTTAATGCGTTGGAGTGATGGAGGGACCAACCCAGACTTCGCTTAACCTACCCTGTACCAAGTGGGACATCATGGACTTACAGTCTAGACTACTTATCTCTCCTACTGACCCCCACACTAATGATGTTTGAAGTGATCTTCCTGATAAATGATGAATGCTACTAACAGTTATGATTCTTCTGGAATCGTAATTTGATACAAATACTCCAATTCACATGAAGATGTTACAAGTGTTCCTGTGCTTCACCTGATTTTATCCCACATGAAGCATACCTCCTGAAACTTTTGACACAAGTACCTCCTGAAGTTTGGTTAAAGTGGTCCTGATGATGTGGCCATGCTTCCAGTCTCACCGTACCATGTCTTCTTGGAAAGAGGGTGCTACCCCGCCTCGTTTGCCTCAATATCCTTTAAGCTGATGAGTTCAAGGAATATTTCTGGGGTCAACAATCAGAACATTTCCTTGGATTAATGTGAACTCATCTACTTTACATTTCTCCTGCAAATAACACCTCGGTTTCCCTGGTTGCACTAGAATAGTTTATCCCTGGTGAACTCCTAAACATTCCATTTGTTCAGGACTCAGGAGCAGTCATGCTTGTCTATGATTTTGAGAACTCCTGTGGTTCCCCAAAGCTCATGTTCTTCTCTAAAAAAAAAACCAATGTACCTTCCTTCAGCTACTCGACTTCAGCGTCTATGTTTTCTGTAATTGTGCTTCTTCAGAGTCCCAATAAACATGGACTGTCTGTAGGACCCCGTTTGCTTTTCACTTATCGTGTACTGAGCTCAACTGAGTAGGAGATGCTTCATATGGGGCACGCAGAAATCTCACCCGATCACAAGCTGACACAAACCCTGCGGCTACTTTGTATGATATGCTCTTGTGGGTACTACATGGACTTTTCCAACTTGTCATCAAAACTCTTTGAGTCTTCTTCAATAATCTTGAATTCAATTCAGAACTGCCAAAGTCTATACAGTCTCATGCTCCATTGGTGTTCTAGAAGAAAGTTGTTATTCCTCGTGACATTGCATATCACAGGGGATCAAACACCTTACCGATGATCGGGGAAAAGCTGTGGGATGTCTCATTTATTCACCGAACAATCTAAAAACATACTTCAAGGATTTCTAGGCCTTGTCATTGCTTTGTTCGGATTGGTTACCCAAAATGCTACGTCTTATGCAAGTTTTTGTACTGATTCTTTCATCGGACATTATTCTTACACCAAGTTATATCGTTATTCCTCGACTTGAGGCACAAGAGTGTTTTTCAATGCTCTGGAAAAACTTATCTACAAGCTCTAGATTGGTTTCCCGGACTACTCGACAGCCTTTTAACCTCTTCTCGTATTTTGAAAGACTATCGCCTAAGCTTCATAAAGTTTTGGACATAAAAACATGTGATGAGCGTATGAGACCTCTTGGTTGACTTTTCTCTGCTATAGTTTAGATCCTGTTGTCACGTGACTGTCCAAAATTGCTCAAGAAACTTATTCAATTGCTGCAATAGTTCTCTTGGAAAAAAACTCGCAAGACATAATTTTAGGCCATGCGGTCAATGTTTTGGCTCGCTCTGATTCTACAAGGGATCCTGAAACAGTTACGGCAGCAACGCTCATCTCAGTATACAGTGACATTGTCCGCTACAGATTATTAGTTGGAGCTGCCTGTAAGTGTCACTTTGAAGAGATGTACTGTACGCTCTTCAACGTCCTGCCAGCCACTCTGTTTCCTCTCGCAAGGGGCATGGTGGGGTTTTGGGGGGAGGTTGGGTTGTGGGGTGGGGTCTGGAAAATGAAAGATCAATCTACCACAGATGAAGACCAGAATTAGCGGAGGGAATCTCTTTCTTGATTATGTCTTGAACAAATGGAGCAAACCTCCCAATTCTTTCTATTGACTGCTTACATCCAAGTTGGAGTAACCCAGACTATGTCTTCTTCAAGATGGATTCCAGATATGCGGATGTATCGTTTTGAAGGACGATTTCATACAGGATTTGCTGTGGTTACCTTGCAGAAACCGTGAAAGGCTGCATCTTTTACCATACGACAAATGCCAGCCCTTAATGGAAGGTGAACTATGGGCTGTAACGGATGCTTGTAAGTCGCCAAAGAGAAGGACCTATGAAACATGTACCCGATCAGCCTACAATTGTTGTCGGTGTTAGCTTCTTTTGAATCTTGTCTGTAAAGTTGCCTGCGACGGTTTCAGACAGTAGTGGAGTACTGTCCTCATCAAGAATCAGAGCTTGTATGCGAATGCTCTCCAATTGCAGCTCGAATGGTTGGTACAGTTTTGAAGGACTTTAAAAGCCCTTAGTAGGAAGATAGCGACAGGTTGGTAAGTAAAGGTCTGTATGTCTTATTGAGAGCGCAGGTGGATCTTGGCTGCAACGGCGCAGGCTCTCTTTTCCCAGAGATTTCGAGGACGGAAGCATGGAGTGGCTGTTATATTGTGTCCAGAGTCAGATGATTGAAAGAAAGATTGAATGTTGTTTAGAAGTGTTAAGTAAGGTTTTGAGAATTGTATTTTAGAAGATATATAAGAAGTGATGAATGGTTTGTTTGGTAAGATTGAAGGTGAAGTGATTATGGAAGATAGGGTTTTTGGTGTGTAAGTGATTAGAGAATTAGCTGAAGGAAAGTTTAATTATGTAAGGAAAAAGTAGAGAAGAACCTTAAGGACAAGATTGCAACTTGAGAAGTCCAGGTAGTGTTTTTAACTCTGTTGTTTTGAGTGACAATTCTGTCAGTAACAACGTTTTTTTCGATACTATAGCTGCCGTATAAGGAATATGTGTAACAAGTTGGGTTAGTAATTTGGGGAGTCAGGTATACACCAAGTATTGTGTATTCTAGGAGTTCGGAAAGGTACAATAGACTTTGTTTTACCAGAGGGTATTATATCCAGCTGTAGTACAATGGTTCCTCATGATTATCTACCTACAGATTTGAGGATTGACTAGTACGCCAGATGATGTGTGTGCTTTAGAATAATGTTCGAATAAGATATTTATTATATCTTAGCACTCCGTGAATCGTTTTCCATTTCCACTAAGGCAGTAGTCTTTATGCTAGAAGTGTTATTGTGAGAATAATGAAATACTTATAATCCAGGGGGACTTGAGCCACCATCCATAGGTACATTGTGGCTAGAATCGTTCGTATATTTCCTCTCCTAGATGAGATCCTATTGATGTTTGAGAATACATTTGAAGTTTACCAACAAGAGTGTGGAAAGTTTACAAAGTGTTTTAAGGTTTGGTGGTATTGGGTTTATGTTGTTCAGGATGGCCTTGGATAGTTCCTTTACTCAGTTATGTCGAACATGGACTGTCTGGATACCACTTGTTGGGAATCGTTGATACTATTGATGCTGAATTTTTGATATGCAGGATTTGGGATCCCTGTGAGGTTATTAAATTGTCTTTTTATGTTTTACAAGGTGCTGGGCATTCCACTGTGCTGAATTGGTAACGTCGATTGAGTTATTTTTGAGAAACTAGTTTTGGAATCTGAGCTCGTACCTTATCTTTACCCTGTCTACTTCGTCCCGTGAATTCAGGCAGAAGAAGTGGTAAAATGATATTTATGAACGCCACTTCTGAAGAACAAAATTCATGAAAGCTTAGCAAGAAAAAATCGTCCTATTGTCATCGGCCGGGTTCCTGCTGCGTATTGCCTCTACTTCGGTCAGGAATACCCCTAGTGCTTGCCCTCACTGGTTCTACACTCTATGTCAGGAGATTGTATTCTCGGCACGTCCAAACATTAGGTGAGGTTTTCACGCGACAATAGCAGTGATGTGCATGGGAATTTGATAGCTTGTGAAATATGTTGGAAATCTGTGTAATGATTGAATCTTGTGGTTCCATGCCATGTAGTGTATCTCATTCCTGATTCCAGAGTCCAGAACTCTGATCAAAGCTTACAACCTGGTGACTTTGAGTTGTGGTGCAGAAGCACGTCAAAGTGATGTCTTATGGGAGCCAAGATTATGACTTTCATTACCAAGTACGCCTGATTGTCCCCAAACTTCAGTGAAACTTTGAGAGGTGTGAGACCTGCATCTCTGGGTGTGCATGTGGGCTTCTTGTTCACTGCATATAATAGTTTGACTGCGGCAATAAAGGTTCTATTATGGAACTTTTCTCTTTCATTTGTTTTGTATTAGGTCTGGATGTGTGTAAAAAGTGCAAGTAGGGCAACCAAGGGGGGTGCCTGATGTTATACGCAATGTAGGGATCAGGTCTAAAGGGTTTTAATCACTTACCGCCCCAGAGAACAATCAAAACAAATGTATGGATGGGTATAATTACATTATTGTTAATCCAACAAGAGGTTTGATGTAATTACCACTCCGAGGTATGCATTTACATAGGGGGTTTTATAGGCTGAGCAATTAAGCGCCACTCTCCATCATGAATTCCAGAATCATTGAGGGTTGTATGATTTTGTAAACAATCCATAGATTGCCTGCGAGGGATCTGTTTGAGGTTGGCACTGGCGGCCGTTGGTTTCCACAGTCATTCCTTTACTCAATCATTAAGGTGTCTTCGAGGAGGCGGCAGGTTGCTTGGCTTATGCCCGATTGAGCAAGCCCAAGTCCAAGTGGTTTCAGTGAGTTCAACACCTGCTCCACTGTTCACTCCTGCTGTGACCTATACCCATTCTTGTTCAGTTTAGGTGTAAAGGCGCAGATCATGTCATCTTCACGCTCTAGTGGGTTGAGATGTTTTTTGATTGTTTTTGTTGTTTAGAAAGATTTTGATGTTTTTAGGGGGGACTGTCATTGTTCGTAATGTAAGGGTGGGAATTAAACGTTCAAATGTTTTGTTTCTATTTTCATTACATCTCTTATTAAGCTCATCAGATTAGTTTGTTAAACTGCTTTTACTTGTCTATACATCCTTATCGAAGTATCAGATATCTTTTTTTCTCACACAGCTTTCTGAGACAGATTGCAATGTCTGTCTAAACAGCATAAGAGATTCAAGGCCTTTCCTTGCGTCGCCCCCCAGCTGATACAGAGGTAGAGCTTGGGTGAATTGTGTCATATCAGTTAATTCTTCATAGTCGTTACATGCAAATTTATAACTTTGTTCTTGTAGCGACTCCACCAATTAACCATTCCATGTAGTGATAGTAATAGTCATCGTGGATTTTAAAAGTTCTATTGGATGTGAATTTCTGTGATTAAAGCAGATGTATATGTCCTAAACGGAAGTGTGGGTTCAGATTCTCGATTGGTGTCAGGAGTCAATAATAATAATGATATTAATTCGTGAGGAGGCTTTTAAATTGGTTAAAAGAGTGGAACTCAAAGATAATTTCACACAATCTGATTTAATCATCTTGACACCACAAGTTGTGGTCAGGTGCTATGGTCAGCTTCTGTACCTTGGGATGTGCTAGATGCATATGCTGTCTCTTGGAATCATTCAGTTGAATGGACTGCTGACAAGATGAGTGACGAGGAGCAGGAGCATCTGGACCGGTAGATGAATGGGGCTGAAAGACAGACCATCTCCCCTTAGGCAGAGTGTGTGTTGGAGCGACGTTTCCTTAATTGCCTAAAATGTTTGTGGGCTTTGCCAATGGGTGATTCTGCAGCGGCAGGAGGACTGTACACATCTGGAGATACGCTTCTCTCCAGTTCCACTGTATAGTGACTCTGCTTTGTTACGCCAGGTGCTGTTTTGTGTGTGCTTGCCATACATAAGGTCCCTTCCTATGCTTTCTACTTTTTTTGCCCACTAGATTCTACATTTTTAGCCTATGTTTGCCTCCTCCGGCGTTTCATAAGGCGAAAAACTGGGCAACTGCCGATGTAGTGATTTTTCTACAATGCTCCTTGCGTGACGATTCTGAATGTTTACCACCACTGCCTCAGTGTAGCCCTGCACTGCTACTTTCTGGGACCTGCATAGTGAGAGTTGTCTAAATTCGTGGCGTTTGTCTCCCGGTATGCTCGCACTTGCTGTACCCTGCTGACTTCCGGCACACTTACCGATTCTTGACGGCTTGCGCTTGGCTGACGCGCAAGGCTCCGTACTTTCTCTCTCCTGATAATGATTGTTGATGATGATGTGATGATGAAGCCCTTGTTATTCTAAGGGCCTAGGACGATGGGTAGTCGTAAGGTTGGTCGGATCCGCATAGGTGCCACTTCATACCCAGGACAGAAAAGGGGGCTACAAGGGAATTGGGTGGGGATTGAATTTTCATTTGGGGGGCACTTCTATGTGGGCCTTGTTTTTATCTTTAGGGCGCACAGGGAATACCTTGTCCCAGCATATGCTTGTTCTTTCACCTGCTTCAAGTGCAGTATTTGTACATTGATTAGGTTTGCCTGACACCGCTCTCCTCCTCATTGGTCTTCGCTGTACAGAGCCTTGATCCATCGAAACCTAAGCCCCCATGCCACTATTCCTCATCACTACTTGCCCGCTTCTTTAAGAAGGCAAGCAGATGTCTTGTTCCCCACCACTTCTTTGCTGCCACTAATCCTCAAATAGTTCGGTCTCACTG
>JAODAL010058255.1:0-22195 GCA_025379985.1 Phyllomedusa bahiana
AATCTTTTCTATTTCATATCTATCTATATCTACTCTTTATACCTTTTTCCCATCTCTCCCTTCTTTTAACTTCCCCCTATCTATCTATCTATCTCTATCTATCTCATTCTTCTATTCTATCTCTCTATTATTTAACTATCACTATCTATCCATATTACTAATTATCTAAATTATCTATCTATCCATTTCTACTATTATAATCTTCATTATATTATTTTGTCTATCAAATTTTTATCTATCTATCCCATTTTATCTATCTATTATCTATTCATATCTTTTATTATTAATTTATACTTCTTTTCCCCTACTATCTTTTTTCTATTTATTTTTTATTTACTTCTATCTATCTATCCCCTATAACTATTATCCTTTTTCCCATATTATTACTATTATCTATTATCTATTATTATATCTACTACTATTATCCATCCATATTTCCCTTTTATGTTCTATTTTGCATCACAAATAGATGTACATCTAAAAGGAAGAGATTGCCTCATTTAGTTCATTTAAAGAAAATTTCAAGAAATTTTGTGCTAAGTAGAGGGCGAAAAGGCAAAACAAACTCTACAAACCTTCGTTCGGTTTTTTCCCTTTAAAGGGGAGATCTTCCTTCCTGAGTAAACCGAGCCTCCACACAGCACCGATTGCTTGCTTGCACTGAAGAGGACAAAAATCCCGAAAAAAGCGTTGTCTTAGATGAGGATCGGTGGGATTTTCTTTCCCTCTAAATTTAGGATTTGTTCATCAGTAAGGGCGAAAAGGCAAAACAAAATCTATAAGCCCCTTCGTTCGGTGCTCCTTAAAAAAATCTTTTTTTTAAAGAAATTTTGTGTTCATCTTGAAATTTCAACAGAAAGCCAAATATCCCTAAATATTTGTGAGAAATGTACATATCTCATATACAGTATGTTTATTAGTATTTAAAGTGTTTATCAATTATTATTCTACTATTATTCTATTATCCTATCTATCTATCTTTTTTCTATCTATTCCTTTATTATCTACATCTATTATCTATCTCAAACATTTATTATCTATCTTATTATATTTCTATCATCTCATATCTATTTACTATCTCATATCTTCTATCATCTTCTATTTATCATCTATATCTATTATCATCTAATATCATTTATCTTCTATCTATCTTATTTTATATATTATCTACTATCTCTTTATCTATTTCTATTATCTCATATCTTTTATCTATCTACTATTATTATCTATTCATATCTACTATCTACATCTTTTCTTCTCATATCTATCTATTCTATTTTTCTCTTCTATTATCTATCTACTATCTATCTATCTATTATTTTCTATCTATCTATCTATTATCCTATCTATCTTCTATTTCTTTATATATCTATCCCTATCTTCTATCTATCTTTCTATTTTTTATCTATTTTCTATTATCTATCCACAAATTTTGTCTTCAGTCAATCCATCCTGGAGTTTAATTCATTTATTCATATATATCCATTAAAATTCCACAATGGAGGACGTTGTTAAACCTGTCAAGACTTCGAGAGAACTGAATTATTTATTTTACCGTATGTTCAAGTAAAACCGCTGAATACTGACACATAAATAATACGTTAATACCAGTCCTCTCAGCGCTTCATGTGTATTGTTGGAGAAAAGAATTGAAAGAGATGACCGTCGCCAGAAAATTCATTATAATGAAGGGAGGTGACGGTGACTCAGGGTTTTATTCTATGTATTTGCTATTTGGGGAGTTTTTTATGCAGGAAAACCCAGCGTTGTAAAAGTTCTGTTTCACTTAAAGAGAGAAATAAATGTTTGTAGGGTCAATTTTTTTTAAAAATTTCGCTTTGTCTAAAAGTGCGTCGGGGGGTAACAAACTGTGAACGTTTAGACTGTGTGGGCCCCTGGGAAAACCCCTGGCAAAAGGCACAGGAATATACTTGCTATATTAATCTTAAAGAAACAATTTCCCCACTAGGTTAATATGTAAGAATATAAAATATATTCTATATGACAAGGCTGCACTATAGAGGCTTCCCCTATGGCTGCTGTGGGGCCATGTATAGATAAGCGGCATTGAAGAGCATTGTCTTCCAATCTTTCACCCCTAAAATGAGCTTCCGATGTCAATAAACACCAATGGCAAAATTATGATAGTTATATACAAAGGGGGCAGTATTATAGTATTTATATTCCTGTACATAGGGGGCAGTATTATAGTAGTTATATTCTTGTATATAGGTGGCAGTATTAAAGTATTTATATTCCTGTACATAGGGAAAGCAGTTTATATAGTTATATTCTTGTACATAGGAGCAGTATTATAGTAGTTATATTCTTGTACATAGGAGGCAGTATTATAGTAGTTATATTCTTGTACATAGGGGGCAGTATTATAGTATTTATATTCCTGTACATAGGGGACAGTATTACAGTAGTTATATTCCTGTACATAGTGGTCAGTATTATAGTAGTTATATTCTTGTACATATGAGGCAGTATTATAGTATTTATATTCCTGTACATAGGGGGTAGTGTTATAGTAGTTATATTCTTGTACATAGGAGGCAGTATTATAGTATTTATATTCCTGTACATAGGGGGCAGTATTATAGTATTTTATTTTCCCTGAACATAGGGGGCGAGTATTTATAGTATTTATATTCCTGTACATAGGGGGCAGTATTATAGTAGTTATATTCCTGTACATAGGGGCAGTATTATAGCAGTTATATTCTTGCACATAGGGGCAGTATTATAGTAGTTCTATTCTTGTACATAGAAGGCAGTATTATAGTAGTTATATTTTGTAATAGGGCAGTATAATAGTAGTTATATTCTTGTACAAGGAGCAGTATTAAGTTATTTTATATTCTTGTACATAGGGGCCCAGTATTTTTAGTAGTTATATCTTGTACATAGGGGCCAGTATTATAGTAGTTATATTATTGTACATAGGGGGCAGTATTATAGTAGTTATTTCTTGTTACATAGGAGGCAGTATTATAGTAGTTATATTCTTGTACATATGAGGCAGTTTTTATGTAGTTATATTCTTGTACATAGGGAGCAGTTTTATAGTAGTTATATTCTTGTACATAGGGGCCAGTATTAGTTATATTATTGTCCATAGGGGGCAGTATTTTTAGTAGTTATATTCTTGTACATAGGGGCAGTAATTAGTAGTTATATTCTTGTACATAGGGGGAAGTATTATGTATTATATTCATGATACATAGGGGGTAGTATTATAGTATTTATATTCTTGTACATAGGGGCAGTATTATAGTAGTTATATTCTTGTACATAGGGGGCAGTATTATAGTAGTTATATTCTTGTACATAGGGGGCAGTATTTAAGTAGTTATATTCTTGTACATAGGCGGCAGTATTATAGTAGTTATATTCTTGTACATAGGAGGCAGTATTATAGTTCTTATATTCTTGTACATAGAGGAAAGTATTATAGTAGTTATATTCTTGTAAATAGGGGCAGTATTATAGCGTTATTTTTTTTATATAGGGGCAGTATTAAAAGTGTTATGTTATTGTACAATGGGGCAGTATTATAGAAAGTTATATTCTTTTTACATAGGGGAAGTATTATAGTATTTTATATTCTTGTACATAGGAGGCAGTATTATAGTAGTTATATTCTTGTACATAGGGGCAGTATTATAGTAGTTATATTCTTGTACATAGAAGGCGGTATGTGTCTCTTTTGTTGTTTGCCAGGAACAGATTTTCCTAAATGTACAGTTGTGCCTGATACAATATGCAGGGGCTGCTAGCAGTTGCCCTATCAGTCAGCTGATAGGGTTGAAGGAGTCTGAACCCTAATAATATGATATGGATGGCTTATCTTACCAGACACAGCACCTATCAATATCATTATCAATATAAAATATATTTACTAATAACGTAATGGTACCAATTATCTACTTTGAGATTTTACTATTTTATGTGACAGAATTGAAGACATTTTAAACTAAAGCAAGAAACCAGCATTAAAAAACGAAATCTTTATAACATTCCGCTTGCGTGCGTCTCCGGTGTTGTTCAGCCTTTCTTCTCTGACTAATTAATAGTTACATTTTACTTTGCTCTACAGAAATTGCTATTGAATTCCTATCACTGAGATGAAAATGGTAGAAGTAACAAGCGGTAGCCTTTCTTTTCTTCTGAAATTGTCTTTCTCTCCTGTACTGAAATATCCAAGGTCACTCAAGGACATCCGGTTGGCAAATGCCTAAAATGAGTCAATGTTAATTTGTTTCTATAAAGATGCATGAAAAGAATGGACTCAGTGGACGGCCCCTGATTGTGAAGATTGATTACAACTTTTCTCGTAATGTACTTTATTTTCCTGTGAAAATTGCAAGTCGGAAACTGTAATAGAAGCAGTTGGCGACTGTATCCCAGTGAGCGTGCATGTGGGCTGTCATGTGGCTGCTCACTTATGAACATTGGGGCACATCTATCAAGACAGTTACACCTGAATCCTGGCATAATTTGCGCCATAAATGACGCGCGTGCTTTACACCACGTTTACGATGTCTTTTAGACAGTTTCTAGACACTTCTACACCTTGTCCGACAAAGAGGGTGTGCCCTCATTAAAAGTTATGGCTCAGTATGAAAAGGGGCATGGCTTAGTGTGCAACGCCATGCGCCAAAAAGTGTGCAAACATTTTGGCGCAGTTAGTGCTATAAAGTGAGCCAATAGTCTAACAAAAGGTCCTACCCAATTAAAACTTAAACTGGTCATGCAGGAGATTTGTTTGCCTCTGTGGCATGTGGTTTGGCTCATTTTGATATATTTTTTCTTTTGCACATGATCTATTTGATGGCGTTATTTTTTTTTTTCGGCAAGCCTACATTGTTTGCTTTTTAACACGCCTGGTTGCTGAATGGACATACCTAGGGACAACTAAACAGGGTTTACAAGAATGGCGGGGTCGCCCTTATCAGGGCGGTTACTCCACTAAGGGCTCAGTAGAGTGAGTGGCCATGTAATTTTATTGGGAATCTCGTTGACTTGGACTCCACTTTCCTGTCTTGTGGCAACCAAGTGGATTGGCGAAGCAAGTTTGCACAAGGCTGGACTCTTAAAACTATCACTTTATGTTGAGTGATGGTTCAAACTGTGGGACCTCCACTGTTTCTGAAAATACAGTGTCTCACAAAAGTGCAACAAAAGTGTTAGGCCTCGTTCACACGGCTTATTTGGGCACGGATTGGCGCCGTACTCCGCGCCGGATTTGCGCTGCAATACGGCGCCAATCCGTCCCTGTCATTACGGTAATCCACTGCTCACACATAGAGAACAGTGGATTCCGTCGCCCTCCCGCTCGGCGAATCCGCCGCGGGGGAGAAAGTGACATGCACATTTATTTACGGCGCGTTACGCGCCGTAGATAATGCATTGTCCTATGGGGCCGGAGCGGCGCCCCCACCCGCTCCGGCCCCGCCCCAGTCCCGCCCTTATTCACCGGGGATTTTGGCTCAATACGGCCACAAATCCGTGGGGAAAACCCGGTGAACATGGCCTTAAACAAGCCTCACTGCTACTTTACATTGTATCAAGTGCCGATCTTCGTTTGCCCCAGAAAAATATAAACAATATTTACAAGAATGGGGAGGGGGTACTACTTTTTTTAGATACGTAAATGGTTCACAAACTACCAAATGAATTTAAAATTTAAAAAAATTGATAAATTAAAAGACTTAATTTTATATTATTAAAAGAATTAAAATGGAATAAAACGTCTCCCAGAAAAAAAAAAAAAAAATAACAACCCCTAATTGTACCTCCTAACATATGTGGGAACTCCCCCCAAAAAGGGGCGACCCCCCCCAAAACCTTGTTTATATAAAAACCAGTCTAATAAAATAAGCATAGGAAAAAATTCAATGTGTCCCAAAAGATATATATATAGCAAAAGGGTTTTAGGGGGATAAATACCCCAAAGTTTTTTTATTGTTATAAAAAACAAAACGGATGGACTATATTACAACATCCCGATACTTCTTGGACAAGATGGTTCCGGGTGGGGTCCCCCTAAGGGGCAGTGCCCACATAGTGCGGGTGGGAAAAAAGGGAATTGTTATTTTTTTTTTTATATCCATTTTAAAATTTTGAAACAAAACAAATAAAAAAACCCCTTTCCCCTGTACTATCCAAACAAAAAAAAAAAAAATTTGTGCTTAGTTACATTTTAAAAAATTTTACCTGTTCCGACTTACTAAAATTCAACTTAAGAAAAAAACCTACGTCCCATCCCGTTTTAACCTGGGGGCTGCCTGTATCGGGAAAGGGCCCCTATTTGCTAAACCACTCAGCACATTGAGTTTTCATATTTACATAAACAACCTTTTTTTGACTAAGTTACACACTGTGGGGATGCATGGGGAGTCAACCTCTGGGTCCACTAATGCAACTGTCCGTCACTACACTTTTAAGACTTTTTTCTGTCATCCCCGGGGCCTAAATGCTACACTGTAAATAAAAACCCCCTTCCCGACAAGGGCGTATGCAACACCCTAGCGGGGAAGTGACTTCCCCCAAATGGACTATCCATACCCCGGTTTCGGGGGAGCCACGCGCGATCGCAAATGGGGCCCCCTAAATTACCGGGCCCCCAGCCGAAACACCCCCCCGGCCGAGTGGCCCGGCGCGGGTGATTACCGCTTCATTACCGAGCCGTCATGGCTGCATAAAAAAGCCCCGGGGAGGGGGTGAGCTCCTCCTGCCTGCTCCCCCCCGGCTGCCCACATTTTTGCGGCACCGTCCCCCGCGATGACCCGGGGAAATGAACGGCATTCCCCGGGTCTCTGTTACTCACCATGCCCCAAAGCATTTTGGGGAGGGGAAGGCGTTGTCATGGGACCCGTACACAGTAGAGTACTGGGCACTGGCCTCCTTTAAACAAAACTGATATTTCTGTTTAAAAAAAAAAGGAAAAAAAAATGAAAAAAAGTAAAAAAAAATGTCAAAAATGAAAAAAAGTAAAAAACAAACCAAAAAAAAAAAATAAAAACTTTTCCCGCCCCTTTTCCCCCCCTTACAAACGCCCAAACGCCCCAAAAAAATTTTAAAAAAAAATAAATCCCCATTTGGATGCCCGGGGCGTAACGACCCACCCTATAAATCTGTCACGTTAATTAACCCGTACGGGGTTGCGCCCAAACAGCAGTTTACACCCACATGTAGGGTCTTGCCGAACTTGGAAGAAATTGCGTAACAAGGTTTTGGGTGCTTTTTTACCAGGATGCCTTGTAAAAATTAAACATTTTCAGCTAAAATTGCAGATTATTGGAAAAAAATATATTTTTTTTCATTTTCCCAGCCTAACACTAAAAAATTTTGTGACACACCTGTGGGGTCGATATGCTCACTACAACCCTGGATATGTTCCTTAAGGGGTGTAGTTTCCAATATGGGGTCCTTTTAGGGGAGTTTATTAGGTTTTAGCAACTTAGGGTGTCGCAAAACCTGAACAGCCCCTAAATAAAATGGTAATGAAAATGAGACCCCAGAGTCCAATAGGTGCTCCTCCTATTCTTGGGCTTGTGGTTGAGCCAAATAATGCACTATGGCCACATATGTAATATCTCTTAAATCGGCAGAATCTGAGGAATCAATATTAAGTTGTATTTCCCTGATCACATTTACCGTATTCTTGTCAACAATGTATAAAAATTGAAAATCTGCCAAAAAAGTGAAATTTTGAAATTTCACTTCCACTTTGCTTTAATTCCTGTGAAACACCTAATGGGTTAATAAACTTCCTAAATGCGGTTTTGAATACTTTAAGGGGTGTAGTTTCTTAGATGAGGTCATTTATAGGGGTATCTAACATACAGGTCAATCAAAGTCACGTTAGATCTGGACTGGTCCCTAAAAAATGTATATTGCAAATTTTGTTGAAAATTTGGAAAATTACAACTAAATTTCTAAGCCCCCTAATGTCGTAAAAAAAAAAAACATTTAAAAAAAATGATGCCAAACTACAGCAGAACCATGGTAGATACTAGTTATAAACTATATTTTGCGTGGAATAAAACTAATCTGTCTTACATTGCAGAAATTTTTGAAGTTTAAAATTGGTAAATTTTTCAAATTTTTCAAAGATTTTTGATATTTTTCACAAAGAAACAAGCATTTTTTGGACCAAAATTTCTTACTATCTTAAAAGCACAATGTGTCACGAGAAAACAGTCTCTGAATTCACATGGATAGGTTATAAGTGTCAAAAAGTTATTCTCACATAAAGTGACACATGTCAGATTTCAAAAATTGGGCTCTGTCAGAGAGGGCAAAACTGGCTCCAGCTGTAAGGGGTTAATGGGCAAATAACATAAAATTAATCGATTTCTCACCATATAATATGTAACAGCGTGAGTGTAGTCCAATGTCGGTGCACTGAGAAATCCATGTTAATAGGAGGAAATTAATCCAAGGTAGTAAATCCAGCACATTGGTTAAAATCTAAATTTATCCCAATATCCCATAAAAACAGTTCATGATATAAAAGCAAAAAAGCAAATCCTGAGGCAGCCAGCAATCATGGGCCTATGACTAAGAGCCCTATCTTCCATGAGGCTTGAAGCATGTAAGGCATGATTGCTGGCTGTCTCAGGATGTGCTTTTTTGCTTTTATAGCATGAACTGTTTTTACGGGATCTTACTACAAATTTGGACTTTTTTTTTATCGATGTGCTGTATCTACTATCTTGAACATATCGATGGGCCCCTGTCAATACTGCCCTGATGGCGGCCCTGTCAATCGGTGGCAAAAACAGTAGCAAAGACAACAGGCTCCACTGCTATCTGTCATGGGGGCTGGCGCGGGTGCCGTCGCCCACAACCATCCCCTTGCTGCCCAGGCTCCGGCGCCAGTTCACTTGCCCGTCCACGCTCCTATGCTCTCTGCTCCTGCCTGTCCCAGCTGCTGCCTGCGTACCCACTGCTTAGGGCGCACGCGCGACGGCTAATCTGGATTTAAAGGGCCAGCGCGCCGGTAATTTGTTAATTGCCGGCCGCTGGTCCTATATCTGGTATACGCCCCCTGCACTCTGCTAGCTTGTTGGTGTGCTTTTCATGTGTTTTAGAGTGTTGGAGTTTCGTATTGATTACCCGTGTACCAGTCCATTCCGCTACGTTTCCTGACCTTGCCTGTTTGCCGCCTGCCCTGACCGTCTGCTCGTCTCTGACCACGAACCTCTGCCGCCCGTCCTGACCTTCTGCCTGTCCCTGACTACGTCTCCGGATTACGATTCTCTACCACGCAGTATCCCGGCCGCCATCGCAAGCAAGTCACGTCAGGGGTAGCGACCTGGTAGCCTCATGCCGCAGCAAGTCCATCCCGCTTTGCGGCGGGCTCTGGTGAATACCGGGAGCTACTTAGACTCCGCTCCCTGGCGTGGCTTAACTATCATCACTTGCGGTGGTCCAGCGAATCCACCGAATCCCTTACAGAACAATCTGGCCATGGATTCTGCCACGGTACCTTTGCCCGAGCTCCGGGACGTCACGACGGCCGTCGCACAGCAGAGCCAGCGTATTGACCAGCTCGCGGCCATGATGCAGAACCTTGCGGCCTGTCTACCTCCGCCTGCGGCTGCTGCCGCCACGCCAGCACCAGTTGCTCCTGCAGCCATTTCTCTACCTGCTCCTGCATCGGGACCATCTCTGCATCTCCCCGCTCCCTCAGCTTGATACCCCCCAAGAATGCCGGGGCTTCATCGCCAATGCTCCATCCTATGAGATTTGGGGGAATCAATTCCCTACTGAGCGGGCTGGGTGGCCTTTATAATTAGCCTTTAGGGGGAAGCCTTGGGTGCCACTCCCAAGGGGGACCAGAACCCGCTGACGGCAAACCTGAAAAATTCCCCTCCGGGGTTCCGCAAGGTCTTAGAGGAACCTGGCCGCATCCCCCCGTCCGCAGCTCTGCTCCTTTCCCTCAGGACGACTCACTGTGGTCACTACCCTGCAGTTCCGCACCCAAAACCTCAAGCTGGACTGGAATAAGGGGCTTTGGTGGGACTTTTGACGACCCTTTCGTGCGTTTTAAAACGAGCCGCGGGTCGGGACCTGCCCCCGTCGGGACAACTGGTCGGTTTAAGCAACCCGAATGATATTCTTTGCCGAGAGACAACAAAGCACTCTTTGGGCCCCGTTTTCCAACACCTCCACTTCCTCGCCAATGCTTCCTGGGGCAAACCCCATGCGGGTCGGAGAGCCCACTACCAGGAAAACGTTCGCAGCTCGTCAGAGGCAGCTGTGTTTTCTTTTGTGGCGGTTCGGGCCCACTTCATTGGGGACTGCCCGGGCACCGGGAAATCTCGCCCCGGGGCTCGCAGGAAGGCATCCCTATGTCAGGGGCCTCTCCCCGCGACCTTCCCGTACTATGTGGAGTTTCGCGGCGCCTTTAAGCCCCCCCTTTCCCTTGATTGGGGGCCCGGGAAATTTTTGTAAGCCATGCGTGGGCCCAAATTTCGTCTCCCGGGACCCCTCTGCAAAACCCTTTTATCCATCCGTCAGTGGCTAATGCCTAAAGGACGCTATTATTCTGCACTGCGCCCCTCATTTGCGATGGCGCCCTACAAAGGAGACTCTGGACTTCTTTTCCCCTCGCTCCCTCTGAAATTCCCCCGGGCCCCCCTTGGTTGCAAAGCACCCCCGACCTAGACGGAACACGGGCAGGTTATCCTTTTGGGTCCACTCCACTCTGATGCCTTCCTGTACCCCTCCAGCTCTAGGGGCCCGCCTCGGTAAAGTCTACGAACCCTCTCCCGGGTCTGCCCACTCCTTACCGGAGCTAGCCGCCATCTTTTCCGAAAGACGGCCAAAACTTTTCCCCCCACCGGCCTTTTTGTGCCCTATTGCCCTGCAACCCGTAGTACTCCTCCCCCAGGCAGGTCAAAAACTCTTTCTGCCCCGGAGCTAAGGGAGTCGGAATATGCCGGGAAAATTTCCGAAAAGGTTTTAACACAAGCTTCCTCGCCTGGGGGGGCTGGTTTTTTTCTTTTTTTGAAAAAAAGATGTACTCCCCGGGCCCTGTACAATTACGGGGACTTAAAAAAAATTACTATAAAAAAATCGATACCCCCCCCCCTCTATCTTGGAGCTGTTCATCGCTTTGCGGGGCGCAAATTTTTTTTTTCCCAAGCTGGATTTACGCGGAGCATACAACTTGTTTTCGAAAACCTGAAGGCGACGAAGGGAAAAAAGGGCCCCCTTTTAATCCCGAGATGGCCATTTTTGAATATCCTCATGCCATTTGGCCTTCTGCACGCCCCCGGCGGGTTCCCCAGAATTTCGTCAATGAATCTTCTGCATCTTCTTCACGTCTGTGTTATTGTCTACCTGGATGACATTTTAAATCTTCTCTCCTGATCTAGAGACTCCCCCGCCACCACGCCCCGCCGGGGTTGCTCAGACGTCTCCGTAGCCCCAGATTATATGCCAAAAATGGAAAAAATGTTGTTTAAAACCCCTCGTTGCCCTTCCCCAGGTCATCGTCTCGGTCGGGTCTTCAGATGGACCCCCACAAAGCTTTCAGCGGTCTTTACAGGGGGCCTCGAACCCTTGGCCTTCGGCCCCCACCCCAAAGTTTTTTTTGGGAATTTGCAAACTAAACAGACAGTTCGTCCCGCATTTCTCCACCTTGTGGCCCCCGCTGGGGGGCCCTTACGAAAAGAATGCAACCCTAAACCCTGGCCCTCCAGAAGCCAAAAAAAGCCTTGATCCCCTTTTAAATCACTTTTTCGCTCAGCTCCTTTTCTGTCTCCCCCCCAAAAAACCCGCAGGCCCCTTTTGTCCTAAAAATGGACGCCCCCTCAGTAGGTGCAGGGTTTCCCCCCTCCTTAAAGTCCTCCCCGGGGAACCCTGCGTATTTGCGCCTTCTTTCCAAACCCCTTTCCACCCACCCCCGAACGAAATTACACGTCGGGACGCGAACCTGGCCTTTAATTTTAAGCCCTAGAAGAATGGCGGCCTTGCTGGAGGGGCTTTTGCCCCCCCCATCGAATTTTCACCAATTTTAAAAATCTTTTTTTTCTTCAGTCTGTCAAGGGCTGAACCCCCTCGACAAGCCGGGTGGTCGCCTTTTTCGCTGCTTTGTTTTTTTCTCCTTCACTTTCGACCAGCTGGGAAAACATCAAAGCGGACGCCCTCTCTAGACCCCTCGGACCAGGGGGCCCCTGGAGCCGCCCTGCATTAAAAAGTTCCCCCAGAAGACTCCTCAATCAGCCCCCGTGGACCTTCCCCCGTCTACCTCCGGGGAAAGATACGTCGCCCTGCATGCCCCTCGAACCCCTAAAGGTGAGGACTTTTCTTACGAACGCTGGTCACCTGGAGTCCATAAGTCCCTGCAATTCCCCCCTCCTCTTTTATATTGGGGCTCACCCTCGCTCTAGATGTTGAGACTTTGTCCTGGCCTGCCCCCCTTCCCCAAATAAAGCCCCTCCCGTCTCAGACCCGGGGTCTGTTTAACCCCCTCCCCCCGGGTTGCAGAAAGACCTTGGTCCCATTTACCATGGCCCCTCTTTTTACAGACCCCCCGGCCTCCCTGGAAACACGGTCATTTGGGGGGGTGACGGGGATAGTTTCCAAAAGAGGGGCTCACTTTTTTTCCCTTGCCCGGGTTAACCCTTTTGCCCTCCAGCTGGCCCCATTTTTTTACCCATTTTTTTGTTTACATAGACCCCCTTGCAATATCGTCTGTAAAGGGGGGGGTCCAGTTTGTGTCGAGATTCTGGCGGGCTTATGTGGTCATTGCAGGTTCACTAAACTTCTCCTGCTTTTCCACCCCAAACCAAGGGGAGGGAGAAAAAGGGGAACCAAGTTTTAGGTACCCCACCCACGACATTTTTTTATCCGCCTGTCGGATAACTGTGCGAAATTTTCTATAATTACTAGACCGAATCCCCCTGGGGCCTTCCTTTTTTTGTTGTGTTTTTGGGGGGACATCCCCGTCCCCCCTCTCCCTCTGGCTACCTGTGTCATGTTTTTCCCGCCCCTGGATGCCCCAAGTGTGGGCAAAAAGGCACTTTGGCAAGTCCACAAAAAGGGCCCCTTCATGGGGGCCCCCCTCGACCAAGGTCCAGGCGACAGGGGTTTCCGAAACCTCCACCCTTTAATTTTAAGCCGGGGATAGAAAATTGGTTTTTTCCGCCAAAATAAAAATTTTCTTTCAAGGTGCCCCGTTTTTTTGTTAGGCCCTAAGAAAATTTGGGGGCCCTTTTTTGTCTTCGGCAACTAAAGCCGGGCTCCACAAGCTCCGCTTTCCCCCTACTTGCGGTCCCCCGAACGCCTTTCCATGTTTCCTCCTCAAACCCGGGCGCTGAACGCTTCTTTCCCCCTGGATCTTCCGCCCTTCTCCCGGCCCAAAAATCTGATAACTCTTTTTAGGTCAAGGAGGGCTGGTGGAAAAAAAAAGTGAGGGGGAAGCGGTTCTTTCTGATTGACTGGAAGGGATTGGGGCCGGAGGAACATTCTGGGAACCGAGGCCAATCGTTTTTTTTGACCTTCCCCTCTAAAAAATTTTTGGAAAAAAGAGGGAATCTAAAGGGGGGGGGGGGGGGGGGCTGCATGGGGGAGGGGAAGGGTGGGCCCCCCAACATGCCCCCTTCTGCCCGGGCCCCCCTGCCGCATTTTCCCCTCCACGCTCCTTTGCTCCCCCCCTTTTTTTTCCTGCCTGACCCAGCCCCCGTCGCGTACCCCGCTGCCTTAGGTAATTTGTAATTGCCGGCCGCTGGTCCCTATATATGGTAAAAACGCCTCCCGCACCCCCCCTGCCAGATTGTTGGGTGCGTCTCTGTGTTTTGGAGTTTTGGGGTTTTCGATTGATTTCCCCCTGTACCCCCTTCGTTCCGCTACATCTCCCGAAACCCCGCCTGTTTTGCCGCCCTGCCCCCCCCCGACCCCCTGCCCGTCCCCTTGACCACGAAAACCTCTGCCCCCCGTCCTGACCCCCCTGCCCGTCCCCCGCTACTCTCCCATTTCGATTTGTACCCACGCCTTACCCCCGGACGGGCCTTTTTCAAGCAAATCACAACAGGGAGGACCTTTTTACCCCCCACGCCGCAGCAAATCTCCCCCCTTTGTGGGGGTTCTTGGTGAATAACCCGGGGGCTACTTGCCGCTCCCTGGCGTGGGTTAAACTTCATGCTTTTCGGTGGCCAGGAATCCACCAATCCCTTTCACATCATGAGAAGGGTTTACCTTTTTTTCTGTCTGCAGTGTTCCATGATTTCATGTGCTGTTTGTTCACTAAAAGTTCATTAACAAAATTTGAGACCTTCACAAAACAGCGTACTTAAATGAGAATAAATTTCACACAGATGGACTTTCTATTTACTGTTTTGGTTGACTTCTAAAGGCAGATGGTCACACAGGATGTTATTTAGGGGTTTCAGAATACAGGGGCCTGAATACATATGCACGCCACACTTGTCAGTTTTTTTTTTAATTTGAAAACATTTTGGAAAAAACTAAAAATCATTTTCTTTACACTTCCCAAATACTTGCTACTCTGTGTTTCTCGATCACATAAAATATCAATAAAATACTTTAAGTTTATGGCTGTAACGTTCAAGAAGTATGAATACATTTGCAACCCACTGTCTATGCGGGGATATAACAGGATATTAAAGTAAGAAAATGAGATCAAAAAGCAAATTATTTTTCCAGTAAAGATGACGTTGTTAAAAATAATGACAGTAAAACTTTTCAATAAACACATTATATTAATTCACTCTATAAAATACACATCAGAGAACAGCAAATAAAATAGATAATTTAGTATCCTAGTAACCATAACAACAATACAACACACTTATCGCATTAGTCGCACTGAGCGGCAAATTGCATAAAAAATAGTGTTATTGCTTTTTTTCCCTACAAATAAATATACAGTAAATGAAATGCTGACTTAAAAAGTGTCCCAAAATATAACTTAAATGGGTTTTCTTGCTACAAAGATCATATCTCAAATGATGGGGACAGTAAAAATTAGCACTTTTGCAATTGGTTTGCAATACGTAAGTCACTTAATATAGTAGATATGAGCTAAACTATGCATCTATAGCTATTTCTGCTGCAGCTGGATGTGACACGCCCCTTTTTCTGTGATTGGCTGACTGACATATCATTCAGCCTGTCTGGACACGCCCCAGACAGGAAACACCCTCAGCTTCTCTATGCTCCTTTCTCAGCTCTATGTAAAGGATCTGAGCAAATAGTGAGTGTCTAGCAGATAGATTCACTCTCCCTTCATATAACACAGCCTTATACACTGCCCCCCCCATATAACACAGCCTTATACAGTCTGTTCCTATCACCCATATAACAGTCTTATACAGTCTGCTCTACCTCCTGCCTGATAACGGGGAGGTGGGGGGAGGGAGGGCGTTAGAGAGCATTTCTCACACTTGTTTCATCAGTTCAGTCTGTGTGCATAAATGCTTACACCAATGCAGAGGTACTTTTTACAAGGAGCTTGTGCAGCCTGGAGATGAGAGCTGTGCAGTAATAAGCATGCAGGAGGCTGTAGAGCTGTTATCTCCAGACATCCTTCCCCTTCCACTGCACACACACAATAATGATGTCACAGCTCTTCAGTGAGGGGAGACTCGCCTGCTTGGAGGAGGCGCACGCCTACAGGGAAGAGAGACTCGCCCCTGGATTTGAAACTGAAACAAACAGAAACAGCTCAAGTCTACGAAAGAGATTAATGATAAAACCCCTTTAAAATAATGACATCTTGTCTGGGGGAAAAAGACCTCATACAGCTATAGCCAACTTAGCAGTAAAAAGTTATGATGGCTGAAAAATGGGGAGGAAAAAACACGAAGTCCTCTTCCTATGTTAGCAAATATAGCATCTACATTGCCATCAGTGAAATGGTTCAAATTACACTCTTTACCCACCGAGGGAACGTTCATATTTTTGGGGTTTATTGGGAATAACCTCAAATAAACGAGTAGTCCTGTGGATGGCAGTGTTGTCCTGCAGCTCTGGGCTCCAGGGTTAAAGTCCCACCATGGACAACATCTGCAAGGAGTTTGTATGTTCTCCCTGTATTTGTGGGCTTACTCTGTTGTCCCACTTTTGAAAAACATACTGAAATTAGTTTGTGAGCCCCACCGGGTACTGGACCAATGTGAATAATGGCCATCTCTGTGGAGTATGTGGCGCTATGTAAATGGAAAAATATAGAGTAATGTAAAAAAAAACAACATTAGAAACATACTTGTCAACCCTACCAATTCTTCTGGGAGACTACAAACCAGGATGAAAAAGGGGTCAGGTTTATGCAAATCGTGCCCCAAAACAGGCGTCCTCATGTAGTTCAGGGGTGCTACCGATTGGATCTGGACGGTCCCAGGGAAGGACTTAAAGGGGTTTTGCCACAAAATAAAATTGATGATAAACATTTTCACCATTCATCATTATAAGAAATTCTGAACCATTTGTGTTTTAGCTGCCCCTTTAGTGATCCATTGTTTACAGCTCGTCTCCAGGGGACACGACCAGTGACGAGGGCTCCTCAGTCCTGCCGCACATGCTCAGACATCACCTCTCCTCTCAGGCAGCCATTGTCAGTCTCTTCCCTGCTTAGTAACACTTAGTAACACTCACTCACTGCTGAGCGAGTGTTCAACCCCATGTTTTTATTCCTCCGTCATCTGTACTCCTTTTAATAACACCTCATGCTGGCGATGTTAACCCAGGTGCTTCACTTTTACTAATGTCCTCCGACCCCCCTAGTAATCAACACACTCCTGGAGTGAGTGTTCAGCCCCAGGTGTTGTTATTCTACTCCGGTCATCTGTACTCCTTAGTAATCACACACATTCACTGCTGAGCGAGTGTTCAACCCCAGGTGCTGTCATTCTCCTCCTGTACTCTGTACTCCTTAGTAATCACACACACTCACTGCTGAGCGAGTGTTCAACCACAGGTGCTGTCACTCTACTCCTGTCCTCCGTACTCCTTAGTAATCACACACACTCACTGCTGAGCGAGTGTTCAACCTTAGGTCCTGCATTCTACTCCTGTCCTCTGTACTCCTTAGTAATTAGTCAAATAGTGCAAATAAATAAAAAGAAAAAAGAAACGTCAATCAGGTATGCGCATGGAGAAAAATCCACGTTTGGTTTCTGCAAAGATTTGAACATAGGACTCTATGCTGAAAGGCAGAAGTGCTAACCACTCTGTTACATTGTAGTTACTCATAGCTCTTTACATAAACAGTCCTTTGCTTGACTTGAGTAAGCACACTGTGGGGGAAGGCATGGTGATGTCAAGCCTGCTGGGTCACATGTTATGCAGTTAAAACTAATTATACACCCCGATTTTTGAACACACTGAAAGCTGAAACAGGACAAACCAGGCATGAAATGCCTTTGTGGTAAAACCCCTATAAATCTTCCAAAATCAGTAGTGAAAAGCTTGGCAAGCATGATTATTAGAGGTTGAAAACCCATCCTGACCAAGTCCTTATAGCTCTAAGGGGTTAAAGTTTCTCTCTTGAGACGGCATCATAAGGGTGTATAGAGACTTAGGACGACATGTATGAACAGGGCTGCGACAGTTTCTGGCGTGCTTGGAGCCAAAAAACCTGTTGTAGCCCTGTTCGATAGATATAAGAACAGACATATGACAAAACTTGGTGCATTAAGCGGCAAACACGACACTTTTGAATACACCAAAGATATACTATGCTATGCAAGGCTTACCATATGGCGGATTTATGAACCCAGATAGCACAGGTTTATACATGTGGTCATATTTTGCACTCCTCTAAATCGATATACAACAAGTGTGTCAGCACCAAGTTTCATATGTGTCTCCTTTAGAGCCTATGTAATGCCCAATAACAATATTAAAATAAGCCCTGGGCAAAAAAGCTAGGAACTCTGACGCCATCTATGGGAAGTGACGCCTTTTACAGTCCAATCAGACCCACTTAAGAGACTTAAAACATGACTTGGGACATTAAAAGGGTTTGTTAAAATGATGGTTTAGTTTGTCAAAATTATAGTTTATTCTGGCTAAACAGCGGCAGCGGTAGAGGACCAAGAGATACGTAGGACTTTTGCTGTTAGAAGCACAAAGGGGTCATTATTACCATTTGGATCGCTATAGATTGGGAGTTTGTATAGAGATAGGAATTGGTGGGGAAGAGCTGAAAAAGTGAGGAGTCTAAGATATTTGTTTTGCAAGTTCTACAGTGAAGAGTCGTGGCTGGGAGAAGTCATCATGGCAGTCTGGGACAGATGGGAGTACAAAAAGAGAAGAGAACAACTCATCACTGTGAGTCTGGATGTAACTTTACTGTAATCACTTATATATGTGCAGAGCCTGTGTACACTGGTATCCACCATTGTATAGTCACTGTATGTTGGTAATATTGGTCATAGTATAATGGTTTATATTCAGTAATGGTTTATTGTATTATTCAGTCACTATCTGGTGCTGATGTGTGGTCATAGTGCGGTGGTATTATTCAGTCACTATCTGATGCTGATATGTGGTCATGGCTTGACAGTATTATTCAGTCACTATGTTTTGGTGATATGTGGTCATGGTGTGATGGTATTATTCAGTCCCTCTATGGTGGTGATATGTGGTCATGGTGTGATGGTATTATTCAGTCACTATATGGTGGTTATATGTGGTCATGGTGTGGTGGTATTATTTAGACACTGTGGTGGTGATTTGTGGTCATTTTGTGACAGTATTATTCAGTCACTATGTTTTGTTGATATGTGGACATGGTGTGGTGGTATTATTCAGTCACTATGTGGTAGTGATATGTGGTCATGGCTTGACAGTATTATTCAGTCACTATGTTTTGGTGATATGTGGTCATGGTGTAGGGTATTATTCATTCTATGGTGGTGATAGTGGTCATTGTGGGGATATCCCTGGGCCAAGAAAGCGTTGATATAAGCCGGGAAAGGAGTCAAGTGGTTTTCAAGCCCCGGGGGATGGACTTGTGCGGCGTATTTTAAGGTTTATGACGTGACTGTTGGATCAGGCCGGGGTAAGCGTTTTTGAAAATCGTTATTCCCGGAGGGGGTATTGGGGACAGGAGGAAAAAAAAAAAAAAAAAAAAAAAAAAAAAAAAAAAAAAAAAAAAAAAAAAAAAAAAAAAAAAAAAAAAAAAAAAAAAAAAAATTTTTTTTTTTTTTTTTTTTTTTTTTTTTTTTTTTTTTTTTTTTTTTTTTTTTAAAATAGGGGGTTTTATTATTGGGTCTTTTGTGGTGGTATTTTTTCATGTTGTGGTGGTAAATTTTGTCTTTTGGGGGTTTTTGTATTAGGGTGGAAATTTTTTAAATCACTATTTTTTGGGGCTTGTTTTGGTGTGGTTTGAAATTTTCTTTTTGGGGTGTATTTTTTTAGTAGGATATTGGAAAAAAAACCTTAGGTCTTGGTTTTGTAGGGGTTTTTTTTTTTTAATTATTTATTAGTTTCATACATAGAACATAGAACAGGCTCTGTTTGATGGTGATGCACTGTCTCACATTGTGGCACAACATGTTAAGGGGGGGATAAATTTCTTCACCCCACCCTGAGTGAAATTTAGCCTAAGAACGGCCCTGGTGAATACATTGGACAAACAAATTCACATTGTTATGCCTAGAGCAAAAACTGCGGGGGAGGTGCATGACACAGGAATTCCTAAATTGTGGTGTCGTGCCACCCTCTTAATATCATTTTGGTTGTTCCCATGAAGGCCTTCCTTACAGGTTGACTCATAGCTGGCACAGAATGAGGAGGGCAACATTCGGAACATCCATAGAAATGAATAGGGAGGACAGCCGCAAGGGCGTCGTCCTCATTCTGCAACACGGTCGGCTCGTAGCTTGCTACGAGCCGACCTGTAATGCAGAAGTATCTTCCTTTAAGTGTTCTTTAACCCCTTTCCGATCATAAATATACTGGGTCTGCAGAGATGCTGCAAACGTACAGTGTCCATTGTCCTGACACCGGCAAATTTCCTGCTGCACAGAGTGACTAAATCTGGCTGTAACTAAGAGCCTCTAGTCCCAGTGCTGTAATCGGGTCCCGATCGTTCATTCCTGATGAGTTCATCCAGACCAAAGGCCGTTAATCACTGCCAGACCTGCACATCCCTATATTCCACTATAGCCATATTTCAGCAACACAGTATTATCTAGTCCTGGGTTATTCTCACCACTTTGATTAGCTTTAACCCGTTCCTGACAGCTGGTCATAATAATATGGTTCTAAGTTGTTTTTTTTTCTCCTCGTCTTCTAGAAGCCATAACTTTAATTTTTCCATCTTCATAGACATATGGGGGCTTTTATATTGTGGCACAAGATGTACTGTTACGGGTGCCCCGGCAGCTTTTATTTCAAGCCGCAGGCGCATCTGTGCCCCCTCTGTTGGGCCGCGGGCGCACTCGCGATTCGGTACTTTACTTACCCGGCTGCGCTCCTACTCTTCCCTGCTCTGCTGCCGGCCGGTGCGCGCGCTCCTATTCCCTGATATTTAAAGGGCCAGCGCGCCGATAATTGGTTAATTGCCAGGCACTGTCCCTATATATTCCTGTCACCTCCCTTTGTGCCCTGCCGGATCTTTAGTTCGTCAGCCTATTGAGAAAGCGGTCCTTGAAGCCTTGTTTCGTCTTGCCGTGTACCGAACCTATTGCTTACGTTTTTTGACCACAAACTTTCCTGCCTGTCACTGACTACGAGTTCGCCTTACGCCGCCGCAGCAAGGCCATCCCGCTTTGCGGCGGGCTCTGGTAAATACCGGGACCCACTTAGACTCCGCTCCCTGGCGTTAAATGCACTTACTATCCCCCTATAGCCTGCCTATCTAGCCCCATATAGCCTGCCTATCTTGCCCACTATAGCCTGCCTATCTAGCCCACTATATCCTGTCTATCTTTCCCACTATAGCCTGCCTATCTAGCCTCTATAGCCTGCCTATATAGCCTAAAGCAGCCTATAGCCTGCCTGCCTATATAGCCTAGAGCCCTCTATAGCCTACCTATATATCCTAAAGCCCACTATAGCCTGCCTATATAGCCTAAAGCCCCTATAGCCTGCCTATATGGCATCCTAGAGCCCCCTATAGCCTGCCTGCCTATATAGCATCCTAAAGCCCCCATAGCCTGTCTGCCTATATAGCATCCTAAAGCCCCCAATAGCCTGTCTGCCTATTTAGCCTCTATAGGCCCCCTAAAGCCTGCCTACCTATATAGCCCCCCTAAACCCAGTCTGTCTACCTATATGGGGCCCCTCAAACTACCTAAACCCTGCCTACCTACCTATATGGCCCCTATAACACACCTAAACCCTGCCTAGCTATTTGGTCCCTATAGCTCGCTAAACCCTACTTGACTACCTATATGGGGTTGAATCCTCTGTTCCTCCCCTCCCCTCTAGGAGACTGTACCTCTAATCTATGGCCTGTACCCACTCTCCCACCAATAGGAAGTTTGTACAGAGGTGGGTGGCAGGGAGTGAGGTGCTGGAGAAGTCAGGATTCTAAGATGTGTCCAAATCTGCAGGGATGAGTGGTGGCCGGGAGAAGTCGTCATGATGGTCTGGACTGGATGCAGAACAAAAGGGAAAGTCAACGACTCGTCAGAGAAACATCACCTGTGCGTCACAAGATGTAACTGCACTGTAATAACTTATATGTCTGCAGAGCCCATGTACACTGGTATATACCACTATATGGTCACTGTATGGTGGTAATATACAGTCTGCAGAGTCTGTGTACACTGGTATCTACCACTTTATGGTCACTGTATGGAGGTAACATACAGTTTTTTGGGCACCTGTGTACACTGGTATATACCACTATACGGCAGTAATATTGATCTTTATTCAGTAATAGTGTAGGGATATTATTCAGTCACTATGTTTTGGTAATTTGTGGTCATATTCTGGCAGTCTAATCAGGTCCATATGTAGTAGGGTTATTGGTAATGTTGGTCTTGGTATAGTGGGATGTATTTGGTAGCAGTATGATTGTGATATGTGAGGTAATTACTCCTTGTATTATTTAGTAACCACATGACTTAAGAGGTCCAGGTTAATGTTCGTGGTTGGGTGGGGGGCCCCATCCAAAAATTTGCTATAGGGCCCAGGCTTCTCTAGTTACGCGCCTATATAGCACTTGGGCCACACACAAAGGTCCATGTCCTTTCAT
>JAODAL010058256.1:0-22195 GCA_025379985.1 Phyllomedusa bahiana
CCTCTGTTCATATAAAATTGCAGAATTTTAAAATTTACTAGCTTCGTAAGGGATCCCAAGCCAACTACTTGGGCACTCGACCCAAATCTCATAGACACAGAAAAAAATAAGGCCCCCTTGTGAAAACCGTCTGCAGCAGGTGACACTTGTAGACAGAGGGGAGAGCACAATTTAAAACGTCATATCTACCTCGCCGACATGTTGCCAGCTAACCTGGTTTTATCAAGGTTTAAGGGGTCCGTCCATGGGGTCAACTCACTTCCTTTTATATCATGTTGGGGGTAAACATCCTTCAGGTGCTCCCCAAATTAGCCTCAGAGAATCCACAAAAAACCCCAAACCCCCCCCAAAAGCAACATCGAAACATGACCTGCTAAAGCTGCCACATGCTCTCATGACCCAACAAACTTCGTAAAATTTCCCCAAATCTCCAAAACGGGCTTGGGCCCCTCTTACCGTATGCCCGTCCCAAATGCACTGCCCAACAAACACATCACCCCTGACTGGATGGGCTTCCGCTCACTTCTTCAATTATTGCAACTGCGTGGCTCACCTAAAATGAACTAGCAATGGTGTCACTTTTACACAGCACCGCCTCTTTTATAAATTCCCAAAAGGGCCCCTTCTCTTCAATATCTAAATGATATTATTGGGGAATATAAACTCCATGTACAATAGACCACTGTCATATTATCTTCCCAAAAAAGACTTTCCATATATGTAATATGAAATTTCATTCCAAAAATGCAGGCCCCATTAAAATACGTTCCACTCATTGATAGTATTGTCTAAAGGGACTTTTCATAAACCACTTCTCTTTTAATGTTATTTTAGTTCATTTTAATAATCTGTAGGCTCTTGGCTAGCCCCCCTCTCTCCCACAGTTTGACCTCCAAGTTCCCCATTGAAAAATTCTTCCTACGGGCCCCGGGAGCCATTCAATCCCCCCGTCACAATGGGGATGCAAAAACAGGGGGCATGCAAGAACTCCCTATCTTCAAACCCACTGCATCACTGCATCCCCTTCGCACTGACCAGCGCCGAAGCAAAACAACAAATCGACTGCCCAAGTAGTTGGCTTGGGATCCCTTATGAACTATCTTTTCTATAGATATAAGGCCCCCTGTTGTAGGGGGGTTCCACCCGACTTGATAAAAAAAGGGGGTTATTCCCTCTTTCGAAGCAAAAAAGGGTTTAAATGATGAGGTTAAGATCAGGTTTTTAAATAGTGTATAGAGGTTAAGAGTTTGATATAATAAGTTTTCGTTTTTGTGTTTAACAGAAGAAACTATAGAGTTTAAGTAAATAAGTGTCAAAAGTCCCTTTTTTTCTCTTGCGAATTCCCAAATTTTTTTTGGGGATTATGTGACAATTGTGAATGGAAAAAAATTTTTTGGATATTTTTAAAAATTTGTAAAAAATAAAAAAAATGAAAAGTGGGGGGTCAATATTTTTCGGGGGGCCCCCTTTAAAACTTGTGCGCTGCCTTTTGCTGCGATTACAGCCAGGTCGCTTGGGGGGTTCTCTGTTTTGACATCGAGAGACTGAAATTCTTCCCCATTTTCCTTGGCCCAAGCGGGAGCTCAGTGGGGTTTGGATGAGAGCGTTTGTGAACACGGGAGCTCATAGGTTGGATGGAGACGTTTGGAACAGCTGAGCTCATAGGTTGGATGGAGACTTTTTGTTAACAGCTGGAGCTCATGGGGTTTTGGATGGAGAGCGTTTGTAAACAGCGGCTCGTGAGGTTTGGGAGGGAGGGCGTTTGTGAGAACTGGAGCTCATGAGGTTTGGGTTTTGGAGGGTTTTTGTGAGCATTTGGAGCTCAGTGGGTTGGATGGAGAGCGTTTGTGAGCCTGGAGTCAGGAGTTGGATAGAGCGTTTTGAGCAGGGGGGGGCTCATGGGGGTTGGATGGAGAGCGTTTTTTAGCAGCTAGACTATTGGGGGTTGGATTGAAGCGTTTGTGAACAGCATTTTTTCCGCTTTCCCACAGATTCTCGATTGGATTCATTTTCGGACTGGACTCAGCCATTCTAACACCTGGAGATTTATTTTGAACCTTCCATTGTAGATTTTGCTTTTTTTTAGGATCATTGTCTTGTTGGAAGAAAAATCTCTGTCCCAGTCTCGGGTTTTCTGCAGACTCCAACGGGTTATTTTCCAAAAGGTCCTGAATTTTGGCTCCATCCATTTTTCCCAAAATTTTAAACCCATCGTCCCTGCTGAAGAAAACCCAAACCTATGCTGCCCCCCCATGTGGACATTTGGGGGGGGTTTCAGGGGGATGGCTTGCTGCTTTTAACGCCAAATTTACTTTTTGCATTTGGCAAAAATTTGGGATTTTGGTTTCATCTGGCAAACCCCTTTTTCCACATGTTTGGTGTTCCCAGTGGCTGTGGAAAATTTTATCGAGACTTTTTAGGGAAATCTTGAAAAGGGCTTTGTTCTTGTCACCTTCCAAAAGGCCAGAGGGTGCTTTGTACGACTGATTGTTGTCCTATGGACAGACTCTACCCCCCTCACCCCCCGTTAATCTCTGCAGTTCATCCAGGTGTCATGGCCCTTGGCGCATCCTGTCGTCTTCTCCTTTTTTGGATGAAAGTTTAGAGGGACCCCGGGGTTTTTGGTAGATTTGCAGTGGTCTGATACTCCTTCCATTTCAATATACGCTTGCACAGTGCTCCTTGGGATTTTTAAAAATTTTGGGGAAAATCTTTTCGTACCAAACCCCTTTTTAAAAAAATTCTCCACAAAGTATCTGGACCTCCTTGGGGTTTTCCCTTTGGGTCTTCATGAGCTCTCTGCGCTTTAAACAGAACCCTGAGACTACACGAGCAGGGCATTTATACGGAGACTTGTTAAACAAATGGGTTTTTTTATCATCATCATCATTTAGGACAAATTGGATCATTCAGAACCTCAGGACTTCTGGAGTGAGTTTGTGCACTAAAATAAAGACCGAATAATATTGCAACCCCACTTTTTATTTTCAATTTTTTACAAAAGTTTAAAATATCCAATAAATTTAGTTCCACCACAAATTGTTCCCCCCTTGTTGTTGATTCTTCACCAAAAAAATAAAATTTATATCTTTATGTTTAAAGCCGAAAATTGGGAAAAGGGTTAAAAATTCAAGGGGGCCGAAATACTTTTCGCAAGGCACTATAGTTCTTGTACTTTGCACTGGATAAGTCTCTCAAATCGTTTTTGTACTAATCCCTTTGGAAGCGAGTTTTGGCAAGGCATCTACAAGGGAGTAAATCATAATTTTTGGATAAAAGGTGCTGTTTAAAAAAACTCCTTTAGGGGACCTGTTCAAACAGTGAAAAGATCTTTGAGGTTCAAGATGATTTATTTCGAATTTGTAATTAATTCAATCTGGAAAAAGAAGTGGTAAATAGGGTATGGGTCAATGGGTGCACAGGTATGATCGACTCTATTTGAACCCCACTTTTTGTAGCTATGCTGGGAAACTCTTTAAGGGTTTGCATTGCTACCGCCTTATTACCAGGCTTGTATATCTGAAAAGGGAAAAATCCACACTCTCCTTGGATCTTACTAATAGATTTTTAAATTTGGGTGCTTCCTTTTCCAAATTTAAAACAGGGTAAAAGTTAATTCCAGGTTGCAAGAAGGGTAGGTAGGGAAAAGGGGGGAAAAGTCGAAAGATATAAAGCAGCCCGGGGGGTACATTTTTCTTTGTTTATTTTTGCACCCTATCCATGAAAAATCTCCCCCTCCCCTTTCAATACAGTTTTTAATATGTTTCGCAATAGGGGAAAATTTAGCTCTTTAATCTAAGGGGGATTTCAAAAGCGTAATTGCGGGGCGTACGTACGCCCCGCAATACGCTGGATGTTTTGGGAAATCGCGTGATCGGGCGCCCGTCGACGGGGGGTCGCACCGGGCCGGCCCCCTTCCCCCGGGACGAAATCCCGCGAATAAATGAATGTCATTATCCCGTGCGTACATATGATCGTTTTGTACCCGGGGGGGAGGGGGCGAATCCTAGTTCCTATGAGAAAAATGGATACTGTAAATGGGGGGTTGGATTACTGTTTTATGAGCCTGGAAAATAGCCCTTGAGAAGTCCCTAGCAAAAGAACCCCCAAAATATTTTTAAAGAGGGGGGGGTCGTAAGAGAAAGAAAAAAAAACTTTTTAAATGTGTTTTTTGCCGCTGACTTTTGGACTTGATAACTTTAAGGAAATGAAAAGTCGAATTTATCAAAGAATTTATGTAGAGGGCAAAAGAGGTTTTTGAGAAATAGGAGCAAATCATCTTCAAATCAAGCCCGAAAAATTATTATTGCCTATAAAAACCTGGATGGGTTCTTAGAACGAAGAAAGCATCAATTTTTCCACAACAAAGCGTACATTTGGGCACCTTGGTGGTACCTTTTGAATGAACTAATAAAAAACCATTTAAAATGGGTTTCTCTTGGGTGAAACTGTCCGCCATTATTTTCCCTTAAAATGGGGGGTAGACCTATAGTTCTCAAAACTCCTTCTAAAAAAACACCAACCAGTCCAGTGAGAGCAACATACAAAGTATATTTGAATTGTGTGTAATTAATCATTGAGACAGTCTTTAAAAATTTGGCTGTTGCCTCCTTAAAGGGCACAAATCCCACTTGATTGAAATGTAGAACTATTCCAAGAGAGGGTTTAGCTGCAGAGCAATCAGTTTAGTGAAGAGTATAGCATCAGCATTCATTAATGATATTGGGCGATTTGGCAGAATGCTGGGTCTTTACCCTCCTTAGGAATGACAGTTACACGTGAGAAGGAGAGGATCAGGTAACTCATCCCAAGTGGCTTTGAAAAACTCGGATTTTTGTACTTCCCATAAAATCCTTTTCTTGTTTGATTCATTGGGAGGAAACAGCACCTTGGGTATAGGCCCTTGCTCTAGGAAGTTGACACTATGGGGAAACCAAAAGTTTTGGCACCCATGAGGCGGACTATGTCACTCTTGCTGATGCCAGGCTACTCAATTGGTATAAAAGCTGTAGAAGGAAGGATAAACTACAGTCCAATTCCAGGGAGAGCACATCAAGCTGAGAATCAGAACAAAAGAAGACAAAACGAGGGAGAGAGATGTTTCCTGCAATGAATCGGACGAGAAAAGGATTTTACGGGGAAATACAAAAATCCGAATGTCTTATCAAGGTCCTTAGGGGGGGACAACACCTGGGATGTCCAAACGCAGTCCCAAAGGGTGGGTAAAAATTTGAAAGAAAAAATTGACAGCAGAGCAAGTCAGCACACTGCTGCCAGAGGCACATTACGACCCGGTTTGTGTCAGCCAAGGGAGTATTTAGTAAAAAATGTGAATTGAGGTTCAGGTCGCAAACCTTACATTCCTGTGAAGCTGAGGCAAGATGCCACACCACCCAAGAGGCACGATGCTCAAGTGGAAATGAGCGGTGACCAGAACGAAGAGTCCAGACCAGATTTAGAGACCAGACCTCTGCGTGGGCCCTTTTGGAATAACAAAAAGGAGTCAGAGTCTTGAAAGATTCAGTGGAGTGAGATTAGATTCCAAAACAGCACTGACAACATCCAAACAACGCAGAGACCCGCTCTTGAGGTTTTGAGGGGGAGTGGCGAAATGAGGGCAGACTTATGTCCTCATTAAGGTGGAATAGGGAAACCACCTTAGGGAGAAATTAAGGTACGGGATGTAGGGCGACCTTGTTCTTCTGAAGAACTAAAAAAAGAGGATCTGCATGAGAGAGCCACCAGTTCATACACTCATGGATGGCTGTAATGGCCCCAATGGAGATCCAAGATACCAAGAAGGTAAATGAAGGTAAATGTCCCGCAACGGCTCAAAGGGAGAATCCTGCATGGTATTTAAAACAAGATTTAATTTCCATGACTCAATCAACTTATGAATGGGTGGGGCGACCCCTTGTAAAAAAAAAAAGTCTTGACCTAAGGATGGAAGGCCAAGATGCATGGAAAAAGAACAGAGAGAGCAGAAATCTGACTTCTCAAAGAGAAAAGGCCAAGGCCCTGCTTCAGACCAGACTGAAGGAATGTTGGTACCCAATGGGTGAAATCCACGTGGCTCGCACCAGGCAAAGAAGGCTTTCCAGGTACGATAATACAGGCAGACTGTGGATTGTGGGCCGGGTGGAATAGAGGACCCTAGGAATGGAGGTTGGGGCACAGAGGGAGGGACATCTGCCAAGATCCACATACCAAGCCATGCAGAGCCAATCTGGAGCGATGGAGTATGGCTGTAACCCTCTTGTTCTTAATGGCGTTTGAGCACTTGAGTGAGGAATGGAAGAGGGGGAAAGAGATAGACTAGCACAAACTGACTCTATGGAATAACCTGTGTGTCCATGGCAGGAGCCAGGAGGTTCTTGGGACCTGAACACATAATTTGAGAGCTAAGGGTTGGGATGGGATGGCAGAAGAGACAACTCCCAGGGATCCATTGATGTCAAGCTGAGAAGATCAGTGATCCAGTTCTCCACTCCTAGAATAAAAATCACTGACAGGGACAAAACTAAGCGTTCCTCCCATCAAAGGAACTCTGAGGCCTTCAGGAAAGCTGCATGGCTCCTCCTGCCCCCCATGATGATTCAGGCAAGCCAATGCAGTGGTGTTGTTGGACTGAATCCAAACTGGGTGGCCCTGGAGAAGAGGGAACCAATGTGAGAACGCTAGAAAAATGAGCTCCAGAAACTTGATCTGCAGACGAGATTCCCTGGGGGACCACAGACCCATAGTTGTCCAAGAGCCAAAGACGGCTCCCCAGAAGTGCTGGCATCCATGGTAATGATCAACCATTGTGGAGGAAGAAAGGACTTCCCCTGAAGCAGCGCAGGAGACACCAGCCACCTGTTGAGGATGACATGAAATTAGGATGAAAGCAAAATCTCCTTGTCCACGAAAAATAGAGAGCCATCCCAGCGAGCTAGAATGGTCAACTGGAGGAGGCGAGAATTAAGCTGTGCATGTGGAATGGCTTTAAAAGTTGCAACCAACCTGCCCAGGACTCAAATGCAAGTGCAAAGGGTATAACAGGGAACGTTTTTCAAAGAAAGGAAACGCCTGACTGTAAGACCTGAATCTTCACTGGTGGAAAGTACACTCTGGCTGAGTGTGTGTGTCGAGAATCATGCCCAGGAGCTCCATCCCCTGGAGCGGGACCAGGCAACATTACTTGAAGTTGACAATCCCCCCCAAAGCACACTAAGGCATCTAGGATGACTCTGATGCTGTCCAGATTGGTGCTCCGTGATGGGGCTTTCACAAGAAGGTTTGTTTAGGTAATGGACGGTGCAAACAATCGTGATGAGGGGTGCTAGGACCTTGGTGAAGACCCTTGGTGCTGTAGCGAGGACGAATGGCTGAGCCATGAACCGGAAATGCAGTGAACCCACCACGAAACGCTGGTGGGACTGGCGATAGGAATGTGCAGGTAAGCATCCCTGATTTTCTATGGTGGAAAGAAATTTTTTTTTGCTACAGAGCCGCAATAACTGAACCGGAGAGACTCTATGTGGAATCGGGGGAATCCGAACATAACGGGTTGAGCTTTTTGAGATCCAAAGCTGGAAACTGTAAAAAGGTTGGAATAAAATCCCTGAATGTACTCAGATTTGGGGATGGCATAATAACTAACTGAATGGAAAAGGGGTGTGCGTTGCATGGAAAATGGCTGATGGGAAAGAAGGGGAACCAAAGTCAATTCTGTATCCTGATGAGACAACCTCCTCGAACCCAAAAGCATCTTTGACCTGGGCTGTAAGCCCTTTCCTGGAACTGGGAAGGTAGCCCCCCCACCCAAGAGGAACCGTCATGCAAACTTTTTGTGACAGCGGGCGCAGGAAAAATAAGTTGCCACTGCTTTGGAGCTGGTTGGTTTTGGGGCGTCCAAGGGCATGGTAACCAGGGGACACAGAGTAGAGGAAAGTGGTCCAGAGGGCCAGCTTACCCAAACCCAAAGTGCTGTATCCTCAGTAGAGAGCAGAAGTTGCGTTTGGGAGAAAACCATTAAGTGTATTGCTTGCAAAACGGCACCCAAGCTCCACTGCAGAAAAAAAAGCCAGGATGCAAAAGACCCTCCCCTCTTTCTGGGAGGGGAAAAAAAGGCCAGACAGTAGGTCCAGAGGGCATTACAGGGACGGGAGAAGGGGGCAGTCTAGTTGTGACCTAGACCCTGGTAAAGTCGGGGACTAAATTAAATAATGTGGCCAAGGGCCTGTGCTTAAGCCTCAGCCCAGAATAGCACCAGGGGCCCGCCAGAGGCTGAAAATGAAACCCGAATGCACCTGTGATCCACTGGGGTTGACAAACAATCCCCAAAAGAGAAGAAGACCCCAGAAAAAAAATGTAAAAAAAAGGTGGTAACTGTGACAGCACTACAACAGCGCTGGGAGAAAAAAGTGAGTAGACATATGTACCAAGAGGAAGAAAAAAAAAATCAAAAAGAACACAGTGCAAGCGAATGGCGAGCAAAAAAAGATGCAGAGGGGAAACAACGATGCAGCAATTGTAGCGAAGTAAGCTCTGAACCCAAAGGTGCTGTGCCCCCCTATGATAAATTTATGAGAAATTTTACTGTATAACTATCTGGGCCCAGACATTTTCCAGTGGAAGAGATGCAATTGCAAGATTAAGTTCCTCCGGGTAAAAAGATGCACCTAAAACGCAAGAGATTGAGGTAAAGAGTCCGGATGAAAGCCCAGTGTGGGCAGATTATAAAAAGGGTTACTATATAACTATGGAAAGCGGGGGGAGATGTCTGTGGCACCTTGTGAGGTGGGGGGAAAGGTGTATCGGGGGCCGGAATTGACCACAGTCCCACATATGCCGTGGTGCAGCACCTAAAAAGGTTAAGTGGGCCCCGGGTCAGAGCCGTTTCCGATTCCCGGGAGCTGCGGCGATTGCCGGCAGTAGCTAACAGCCAGCATTCACTGTGTATGGTGCAGGCTCAGCGAGTGATCCCGCTTCAGACCCCCTTAGCACACTTTGGACATCCAAGTATGTTCATATACACTAAGGGGTTAAAGGTCACTGCTTGCAGTCATTTATAAGAATGAAAATTAGTCCTGGCCTTGTGGGAACAAACCCTGCCACTGCATGACTAGGACACAGCTCTCACTCGCACAGTAAAACGAGCATGTCCCCTACACTGCACGGTGAACACTGTTAAAAATTTTTTTAAAAACTACCAAAACTGCTGTATTTTTATCATCTTGTCTCCCAAAAATGGCTTTAAAAACATCAACTCATCCCGCAAAAAACAAGCCACTACACAGCTTTATACACAGAAAAATAAAAAAAGTTATGGCTCTGACTATGGCGAAGCACAAACATGTTTTCTTTTTTTAAATAAATTTTTTTATAATATGTAAAAGCAGTAAAACATAAAATATACAAATTGAGTATCGCTGTAATCGTATCAACCTGCTGAGTAAAGCTAGTATGTCCTTTTTACTGCACTGTGACCGCTGTAAATATAAAAAAACATTACCAGGATTGCTGTATTTTGTTCAAAACACCTCACAAAAACCTTGCTTAAAAGCGATCAAAGGGTCATAAATGGTGCCACTGAAAACCTCAACTCATCATGCAAAAAAGTCCTCAATCGTCTCCAAATACAGAAAAATATGACAGTATAAATAAATTGACAATATAAAAACTAAATTTTTTTTTACAAATGTATTTCTATTATATAAAAGTAATAAAACATAAGACTATATAAAATTTGTATAATTGTAATTGTACCAACCTGCATAGTAAAACTATTAACCATTTCTTCAGGCTTGCCTATAACCTTCACTAAACTTGTCACTACTTAACTCCACAGACATGTCTGCCCTCACCTCCTGTCTCTTTCCCCCTCCTTGTAGATTGTAAGGCTCTGTTCACTCGGTGTATTTGCAGGGCGTAATTACGTCCCGCAATTACGCCGTGTGACGGGGGGCGGGCCGGGCGCGGGGGACTGAGCAGGGGGGGCCGGCACTTCGCCGGCCCATAGACTTGAATTGCCAGCGGCGCGTGTACGCCGCCTGTAATTCACGTCAATTATCTCCCCACCCGGCGGCTTCGCCGAGCAGGAGAGGAGAGTAATCCATATTCTCTATGAGAACTGGGAATTACCGTAAGTGAATGGGCCGTTTTTCGGCCCGTAATTGGCGCAACTTCGACCGTAATTACAGACCGAAATCAGGCCCATTTTAAGCCGTGTGAACATAGCTTTAGCCCTCGCGGGTAGGGTCCTCTCTCCCTCTGTCGTGCCAATTGTCATTATCCCTTATCACTGTACTCGTTTGACTTATGTAATGAATGTAACCCCCTCGAATGTACAGCGCCCTGGAATCAATGGCGCTTTAAAATAAATAATAATAACTGAACTGTAAGGGTATTTTTACATGGCATAATTGTGGTGCGCACAGTACACTCCGCAATTACGCCGGGTGTTTTGGGAGTCGCGTTGATCAGCGCATACTCCCAAAGCACGGGGGGGCGGAAGTCCGCCGGCCCCATAGACATGCATTACCACGAATGAATGACATGTCACTTTTCTCCCCGCACGCGTAATCCATAGTTCTCTATGAGAGCTATGGATTACCGTAATTGTGGGGCGCATTTCGCCACGTACTAAGCACAATTCGCCGCGAATTTCGCGGGCGAAATGCGCCCCAAAATAAGCTGTGTGAACATAACTTAACGGGCCGTGCAGCTGAAGAAGACAGATTTCTATCCGATAGAAATAAACAATCAAGATTCCTAGGGGATGACCGTAACACACGTGCTCCTTGATCACACGCTGTGATCAAGGACCGGGCTCAGGTCTGAAACATGTAAGCATTACACTCTTTTTTGCTTTTAAAGGGGTTGTATCATTACATTAAATGGTCTTCAGAATAAGGGGAAAGTGAAAACAAGCAACTTCGTAATTGGATGTCATTTGCAAAGCTATCTTGTTTTCACTGTCTCCCTTATCTTCATTTTGTGTAAACACTGTTCCCCAGTGTCGGTCGGATCCCTCCTCCTTTCATTTCATTGGCTGACGGCTCTACTAATTTACATTCTGTCTGGCCCCCGGTCGTATCCATAGGAGCGTGCATTCCTGCCTCTCTCACTCAGAATAAGGGCCCTGCAACATTTCACTCTGCACAGCCAGCAGCTGCACAGTAACACGGCAGCTGCTTCTACAATCAGAAAACAGCAGAATTGTGCCTCGGTGCCTAATGCTGCTGCATGTAAACATAGAAAGGAGACAGATCTGTGCTGCTCTGGATGAGTTCATAGAAGACTGGATTCAACAAACCTCCAGCTGTGAGAGGAGAAGAGATCAGTGCTCTAAGTTCATAGGAGACTGTCTAGACTGAATGCAGGGCTGTGCTATGTAAACAAACAGCTCTTACAAAATAAGACTACATAGGGAGAGAAACGACACAGTGACATGTGGACTCAGACAGAGAGGAGGGGGAAGAGCAGGGCTCTGCTATCCCCTCCCACTGATCTCAAACACACTGACTTGGGAGCGAGCATGAACAGTGAAGGGGGGGATTATGTCATCTCCCTTCAGTTAAGAAACATCCAGCTGGGAGGGAAGAAACGTCCCTGGATTTGAGGAGCTGAGAAACGGAAAGTACAATGAAACAGACAAAGTGATGAAGCGATAAATGCCCTTTAAAGACTTTTAGAGAAGCAATAAAGTTTGCCTACTATTTTAGGAGCTTTGCCCAAGCTATTTCTGATTTTTGGATGGAGTTTGTCACTGCTCTCTATTTTGGCCAAGAGATGAGGATTTTAAACAGATGACGCCTGCTATTAACTCAGAATTACCTAATACAATACATGGAAAGGAATTTTCTAAACTGAAAATTAAACTGGAAATTAGAAATGAACAAAATAAGACAACGGATGTTTCACACTGAACAAGACACTTAAAAAGCAAAGAACAACTTATTTTCGCCAGAAATGTCTTGTTTTACGAGTCATCCGCAGAACTTCCCACGATCTTCCTCTTCTACCGCCCCTCAATCCCAAAGTACATGGGAAAAACTTCGGCACATCCTCTTTCTTGGAGGAACTGGTAGAGTTGGCCTAAATCCATGTGGTTTCCTCGGGATCCATGTACATCAAATGCCTTCTCTTCCAAAGCTGGAAATTTTCTTAGTTTCTGTATTTCTAATGGAGTCTCTGAGGGTGAACAGGACAATTGGACGTCTTCCCGGTGTCTGATTAAAATGCGTTTCCATGTCAGTTTCCTTATTCTAAAAAATACAAATGATAAACGTTACATTGCAAACTGAAGACCATAGAGGTTAGAGATCCAAACGATGCATACAGAATCCACTGACAACCTCATATCCATTGGGGCATGTATGATCCAACAGGTTGGGCTTGTACCTGTCAGACCTTTTGTATACCCCCCCTCCCCTCAGATAAAAAGCACCACACAGGTCATGTTTAAAGTAAACCTGTCAGATGGTTTATGCCATCTTATCTGAGAGCAGGATGTGATAGAAGCAGAGAAGCTGAGCTCTGTGATATATAGGGTTATATGATAGAGGGGAGGAGCTGAGCTCTGTGATATATATAGGGTTATATGATAGAGGAGAGGAGCTGAGCTCTGTGATATATAGGGTTATATGATAGAGGGGAGGAGCTGAGCTCTGTGATATATAGGGTTATATGATAGAGGGAGAGGAGCTGAGCTGTGATATATAGGGTTATATGATAGAGGAGAGAAGCTGAGCTCTGTGATATATAGGGTTATATGATAGAGGAGAGAAGCTGAGCTCTGTGATATATAGGGTTATATGATAGAGGAGAGGAGCGGAGCTCTGTGATATATAGGGTTAGAGGAGAGAAGCTGAGCTCTGTGATATATAGGGTTAATAGATAGAGGGAGAGGACCTGAGCTCTATGATATATAGGGTTATATGATAGAGAGAGCTGAGCTCTGTGATATATAGGGTTATATAGATAGAGGGAGAGAAGCGGACCTCTGTGATATATAGGTTATATGATGGAGGAGAGAAACTGAGCTCTGTGATATATAGGGTTATATGATAGAGGAGCTGAGCTCTGTGATATATAGGGTTATATGAGAGAGGAGCTGAGCTCTGTGATATATAGGGTTATATGATAGAGGAGAGAAGCTGAGCTCTGTGATATATAGGGTTATATGATGGAGGAGAGAAGCTGAGCTCTGTGATATATAGGGTTATATGATGGAGGAGAGAAGCTGAGCTGTGTGATATATAGGGTTATATGATAGAGGGAGAGAAGCTGAGCTCTGTGATATATAGGGTTATATGATAGAGAAGAGAAGCTGAGCTCTGTGATATATAGGATTATATGATAGAGAAGCTGAGCTCTGTGATATATAGGATTATATGATAGAGGAAAGAAGCTGAGCTCTGTGATATATAGTGCTATATGATAGTGGAGAGAAGTTGAGCTCTGATATATAGGGTTATACGATAGAGGAAGAGGAGCTGAGCTCTGTGATATATAGGGTTATATAATAGAGGGAGAGAAGCTGAGCTCTGTGATATATAGGGTTATATGATAGAGGAGAGAAGCTGAGCTCTGTGATATATAGGGTTATATGATAGAGGGAGAGGAGCTGAGCTCTGTGATATATAGGGTTATACGATAGAGGTATTTATGAAGTTTGTTCAAAATGTCTAACAAAAACTTTCACAAAAAGCGATCAAACATCATATGAATCCCATAATGGTACCAATAAAAACGTCAACTCAAAAAGCAAGGCCTTTATCAGCTCCATATACAGAAAAAGAAGTTATAGCTATCAGACTATGAGGACATAAAAACACATTTTTTAGGGTGTCCACAAACCTGTAATGTACCTGTTGGGTATTTTGTGCTTTACAACATATAGGTTTAAAACCCGACATTTTATTAACATATGAACTCACCTGCCGAGATTAAAAAAAATATAAGAATCATCTATTGAAAAAATGTGTGTGTTCCATCCATCTGACAAAAAAGCCTTTTGTGTCTACAGACTGTCCCCGGGTTACAAACGGGAAAGGGGCTGTAGGTTTGTTCCTAAGTTGAATTTGTATGTAAGTCGGAACAGGTGTATTTATTACATGTATCTCCAGCACAAAAGGTTTTTTTTCTTTTATAGTTTCGGATAGTGCAGGGAAGGGTTTGTTTTGCTCTCCCTGGACATCTCATGTGCTGCTGTGGCATGCTGGAACTTGTCGTTCCACAGCTACTCATTGCTGTGGAACATGGAACTCCAAGTGCCAGCATGCCCCAACAGTCTCCAGTAGTAACTAGGGGACAGATGTAAGACAGAACGGTGTAAGTCGAGGACCGCCTGGACTTACCTGGACCAAAACTCTTCACATGGCTCCTGTGCTCCCTCCACGCACACGATCCCCGGCTTCCCAGGCATGCTGAAGCCAGACAGCCCCAGCTCCTTCGACCACTCTAATATATTCTTTCTTTTCTGCTTATTGTATATATGGTGACTGTAAATCCACAATCTAGTGAAGATGGCGTCTTCCGATCCCGCTACTCGTTGGTTGTCTGTGGGAGTCAGGGTGTTCAGGTAGGTTTCAGCATTGTCCTGCACCCACTCAGTAGCACTCAGGATGCAGACATCTCCACAGCAGTTGCTTCTCAAGTAAGCATTTAGGTCTGAATTAAGCTGTGCCTGTTGTGACCGCACCAAGGAAGGCGACCTATTGAAGACAAAGTGATTGGTTAGACTGTTAGCTGGAGCTGGTGTCCACATCAAGGCCCAGTGTGAAGAAGAAACAGAGGTCAGGGTGGCAGTAATGGACAAACACATCGGCATCACACTAGGAAGGCCTCCACCACCACCCTTAGGCCATGTTCACACGCAGTGTCGGACTGGGGGGTCTGGGGCCCCCCAGGGAGTTTTATCTCGGGGGCCCACCCTAAATGTACATGAAAATATTACCCCGGCCCTCTCAGACATAAAATGGGCGCATTTTACCACATAATACAGTGTGCAAAACAGAACTGTATTGTGTAGTACAATAGCAAGTTAGTCACACATTTGTCAGTCTAACATATCACTATGTAGCTCCATCCATATCCCCCTTCACCGAAATACAATATCCCCCTTTACCCACATACAATATCCCCCTCCACCCAATACAATATCCCCCTGCAACCCACATACAATTCCCCCCTCCACCCACATACAATATCTCCCTGCACCCACATACAAAATCCCCTTCCACCCACATACAATATCCCCTTCCACCCACATACAATATCTCCCTGCACCCACATACAATATCTCCCTGCACCCACATACAATATCCCCCTCCACCCACATACAATATCCCCCTCCACCTACATACAATATCCCCCTCCACCGCATACAATATACCCCCCCCACCCGCATAAAAATATCCCCCTCCACCCGCATACAAAAATCCCCCTCCACTCACAAACAATATCCCCCCGCACCCCCCATACAATTTTCCCCCTCCACCCACATACAATATCCCCCTCCCCCCCACATACAATATCCCCCTGCCAAACCCCCAAAAAATATCCCCCCCCACCCGCAAAAAAATTTTCCCCCTCCCCCCCCCATACAAAATCCCCTCCACCCGCATACAATATCCCCCTTCCCCCACCCCTCGCATACAATATCCCCCTCCCCCCCGCATACAATATCCCCCTCCCCCCCACATACAATACCCCCTCCCCCCACACATACAATATCCCCCCCCACCCACCTACAAAATCCCCCCTCCACCCACATACAAAATCCCCCTCCCCCCACATACAATATCCCCCCCCCCCCACCCCAAAACAATAACCCCTCCACCCACATACAATATCCCCCCACCCACATACAAAATCCCCCCCACCCCCCAACAATATCCCCCCCCCCAAAATACAATATCCCCCCCACCCCAAATGCCTCCCCACCCACATACAATATCCCCCTCCACCCACATACAAAAATCCCCTCCACCCACAGACAATAAACCCCCTCCTTCCCCACACCAAAAAAAACCCCCCAAACCCAAAAAAAAAATAAATATCCCCCCCCACCCACCCCACAATATCCCCTCCACCCCCCTAAATTAAACCTCCTCCACCCACATACAATTTCCCCCTCCACCCACCTACAAAAACCCCCTCCACCCACCAACAATATACCCCCACCACCCCCAAACACTATCCCCCCCCCAAACCCCCATACACTTATCCCCCGCCACCCACATTTCACTATCCTCCTCCCCCCCACATACACTTTCCCCCTCCACCCCCATACAATTTCCCCCCTTTACCGAAATACAATATCCCCCCCCCACCGGGAAAAACAATATCCCCCTCCACCCCCCACATACAATATCCCCCTCCACCAAACCCAATACAAAAATCCCCCTCCACCAGCCCACATTCAATATCCCCCTCCACCCAGCCCACATAAAATATCCCCCTCCAATCGCCCGCATCCACTATCCCCCTCCAATAGCCCATATACAATATCCCCCTCCAAAAGCCCCCATACAAGATCCCCCTCCAAAAGCCCCATAAATTATTTCCCCCCCCAATAGCCCACAAACAATATCCCCCTCCCTAGTCCAATACAAAATTTCCCCCTCCCCAAAAGCCCCCAAACAATTTTCCCCCTCCAATGCCCCATACAATATCCCTCTCCACCCGCATACAATTTCCCCCCTCCACCCACAACAATTTTCCCCCTCCCCCACTTCAATACCCCCCTCCACCCACATACAAAATCCTCCACCCCCCCCCCACAAACCCCCATACAATATCCCCCTCCACCCACCCAAAAAATATCCCCTCCACCCACATACAATATCCCCCTCCACCCACATACAATATCCCCCTCCACCCCCATACAAAATCCCCCTCCACCCAAATACCAATATCCTCCTCCACCCACATACAATATCCCCCTCCACCCACATACAATATCCCCCCCCCACCCCATAAATTTCCCCCCTCCACCACTAATATCCCCTCCACCCACATACAATATCCCCCTCCACTTTTCCCCTGGTCACCACCTCACCACCTTCTAAAAAAACACAGCGGGAAAGTAAAAGTGAACTCCTATAAAAGGGTCAATCAGGGACCCATTTCCCTGGCATTATCCCGGCGCCGATATAACCTACAACACCGCCATATGAAACCAATAGGGTCGGGAACCCTCAGGTATAACCTACACCACCACCATTTAGAGCCCACTAGAGGTCAGACACCAGCTAGGTTAACCTAAAACACCCCCAATTAGAGCCCGCATAGAGGTCGACCCGCTCGGGTTAACTAAAAACACCCCCATATAGAGACCAATAAGGTCAGACCCCGCTCGGGGTTAAAACCCCTACAACCCCGCCATTAGAGACCCTAGAGGGACAAAATTCCAAAAAATTTTGGGAATCTCGCAAGAGAAATAAGAGGACTTTTGACATATATTTACTATTTGCCATGGAAAACTTAAATTTATCAGTTCTCTATCTATTAACCTAAAACGAAACTTTTTTATTCTAACCTAACCTCTATAACACTATTTAAAAACCTGATTCTACCCTTTTTCATTTAACCCTTGTTCGAAAGGGGAAATAACCCCTTTCTATCTAAAGTCTGTGGAACCCCACCTTTAACAGGGGCCCTTATTTATAGCAAAGTATAGCTTCAGAAAGGGATCCCAACCCAAATTTATTTGGGGAGCGCCCTAATCTCATAGACAGAACAAATAGGCCCCCTTGTGACCCCCGTCTGCAGGGGTGACATTTTAACAGAGGTGAGAGATCACAATTTAAAACGTATGCCTGCCCTCGCCGACGTTTGCCGCAAACCCGGGGCTTTATCAAGGTTAGAGGCCCGATCAAATGTGGTCTAAGCTCATTTCCTTTTATATCATTTAGGTAAACACCCCATACGGTGCTCCCCCAATTTCTATCAAAAACCCACATAAAACACCATCCCCCTTCCGCGCGTGCACACTCAAAAATCCCCGCCAAGTTCCCACCATGCCCCCAGAGCCAAAAACCCTTCAGTCAAATTTCCCATCTCATAACGGGTTTGCCCCCCACAAACCTACCGCCCGCCCCCAAAGCACGCCCCAAACAAACACCACCCCCTGACTGTGATGGGCCCCCCATCTCACTTTCTCCAATTATTGCAATTCGGCCTCCCTAGAAGAACTAAGAATAGGTGTACTTAACAGCACCTCCCATCTTTTCAATTCCTAACCCCTTTCTCTTCAATATCAATAGCTATTCTTTGAGAATTAAACTCCTGTACAATAGCCCACTTCATTTATTTTCCCCTAAAGCTTTTCCTATGTATGAAATAGGGATTTTCATTCAATGACTGCAACCCCCATTAAATCATTTTTCCAATGATTGTTTGCTCAAGACTATATTCATAACTATTCTTTTCAATGTATATTCTACTCATTTTAATAATCGTAGGCCTTGGCTGCCCTCCCCCCTCCCACAGTCTGCCTCACAAGTTCCCCATTAAGATTCTCCCTAGGCTCACGCTACCTTTCAATCCACCACATCACAATGGGAGCATGTAAAAACCCCAGTTCCCCAAATCCCACCGCACCAGCGCATCCGCCCTACGACCAGGCCGCAAGCGGAAACAATAATTCTCTAATAATGAACTACATAATACCCCCTTGCAAACCCTATACACCCATCCCAAATTTTGTTAAATAAAAAAAACGGGGCCTCACTGAGAATATCTGCATCATTACGGACCCGGGACAATGAGGAAAAACGTAGGGGCAAAAGGGGGAGGGAGGGGGGAGGGGAGGGGGGAAGGGGGCGCGAGGAGATGAAGGGGGGGAAAAAAAAACAAAAACAAAAAAAACAAAACAAAAAAAAAAAAAAAAAAAATATGAATTGATGTCCTAGTCATTATTAACTGGGCTTACCCACTTGACCGTACTTAATCCATAATCATGTTTCTTAAAAAATTTTATTTTTTAGGGAATCAGCAAGATAAATTTAAATCCCAAAAAAGAAAACCCTTCGTTTGGCTTTGGTTTCAATGTATGGAGTCGTTACCTCTTGCCTTTTGCAAAAAAACTACACCCAAAATCGCCCTTTCTTTCCCCCTGTTTTTTAACATATCCCCAAAATTTAGCACCTTTTTTCCCCTTAGTACTTCCCAAAATTGTCTTCTAGGGGGTGTCACCTCTGTTTTAATAGTCTAAGATGTTTCGAGATGACGCGAAACCCCTGTAGGGTTTTTTCCCCACATAGATTTTGGGGGAGGTACACATACCCCCATAAACCCACCCCTGGTTTTACAATGATGAATTGTTTTATCTCAAATCTTCTCTTTCAAGGGGGTTAACAAAATCTTTAGTTTTCCATATTAAAGGAAGAATAAAGTTTCCCCGGGGTATGACCTCCCCCGGAGACTGCAAATTTTTTTTTGCCATCTCCCTCAAATGACATGTACAAATTTTATCCAAGATTTCTTCCTCTTCTATAAGTGAACTAGGGTATTTAGAAATACCCCAAGAATACTGGATCTGCCAACAGAATTGCCCATTCTTTAAATTTTAGCTCTATTTCTTAGCTCTATCTCAAAGGTACCATACAACGAATTAAATCGTTTTTTTTTTTCCTTTTTTTTTCTGATTAATAAATGTCCCTGTCCTGGTCACAGCCCCATTAAATGCCTTCCCCAAAAAAAGTTTTTAGGAAGGTGTTTAAAAGGGCTGTGACCATGACAGAGGACATTTATTAAACAGTAAAAAAAAAGAGAGAAAAAAACGATTTAATTCGTTGTATAGGGACCTTTTTTGATAAGCTATTTAAATGAGAGTATAATTAGAAGAATTGGACATTCTGTTTGGGAGATCAGTATTTTTCTGAGGGGTTTCTAAATCCCTGTGTCACTTTTGAAGAGGAAGAAATCTTAGGGATGAATTTGTAATGTCATTTTTGGGGGGATGGCAAAAAAAAAATGGTTGCAGTCTCCCGGGGGTAGGCCATATCCTGTGGAAAAGTTCTTTTTGTCCATTAATGGAAAACTAAAATTTTGTTAATCCCATTGTAAAGAAATTTAGATAAGGGCAAATTTATAATTGAAAACCCGAGGGGGGGTTTAGGGGCTATTGTACCGCCCCAAGATTTTGGGGAAAAAAAAAAAAGGAGTTTTGTCGTCACTCGAAACATCTGATACTATTTTAAAAATAGAGGTGGCACCCCCAGCAAGACCCCCATTTTTGGAAGTACATAATGGCGAAATTGAGGTGCTAAAATTTTGGGGGGAAAGTGTGAAAAAGCTAGGGGGGGAAAAAGGGCGATTTTTTATGTAGTTTTGTTGAGGAAAAAAAGGGGAGAGGATCACAGACTCAATACTTGAAAACCCAAAGGCCTAAACAAAGGCTTTCATTTTCGCATTTATTTTACTTTGGGGTTCCCTATATAATAATTTTTTAAAAAAAAATGATATAGGATTAAGTACGGTCAAGTGGATTAGCACAGTTGAATATATATTGGGAAACTCAGATTCTATGTGTTTTTTTTTTTTTTTTTTTTTTTTTTTTGTTGTTGTTTTTTTTTCCCCCCCCTCCATCTGCCACGCGCCCCTTCCCCCCTCCCCTCCCCTTCCCCTCCCCCTTTTTTCCTCTATTTTTTCCTCATTGTCCCGGGTCCCCGTAAAATGACAGATATTCATCAGGGGACGTTTTTCTATTTAACAAATTGGGAGCATGTATAGTGCTTTTGCAAGGGGAAAATTCATGTAGTACCATTTATTGAGATTTATTGTTCTGTTGCGGCGTGGCTAGTACGAGGCGGTGCAGTGGAGGGTGGGATTTTTGGGTACGGGGTTTCTTACATGCTCCCATTGTGATGTGGTGGATTTAAGGTAGCTTGGCCCTAAAGGGGAAAACTTAATGGGGAATTTTTTGGGGCAACTGTGGGAGGGAGGGGGGGGCTAGCCTAGGGCCCCAGTTATTATTAAAATGAGTATGATATTCATGTGAAAGAGAAGTAGTTTATGAATATAGTCTTGGGGCAAACAATGCGGGAACATGTATTTAAAAGGGGGCTGCACTCTTTTGGAAGAATATGCATTTACATAATAGGAGAAGGCTTTTGGGAAGATAAAAATGAAGTGGTCTATTGTACGTGGGTTTTATTCTTTTGAATATGCATATTTGATATTGAAGAGAAGGGGCTTATGGAATTTACAAAGATGGGGTGTGCTGGTAAGTGACACCCAGTCTCTTAGTTCTTTTAGGTGGGCACGCATTCAATAAAATTTTAGAGATTGAGAAGGGGCCCCTCACAGTCAGGGCTGGGGTGTTTTTTTGGGGCGGTGCTTGGCGCGGGGGGTACGGGGGTGGGGGCAAGCCTGTTTGGGGATGGGAAAATTTGACTAAGGTTTTGGCTCATGGGGGGCATGGGGGCAGCTTTGGCGGACATGTTTGGGGTGTGCACGCCGGAAAGGGGGAGGGGTTTTTTTTGGATTCTCTGATACAAATTTGGGGACACCTGTATGGGGTGTTTACCCAACAGATATAAAGGAAATGAGTTGGGCCCCATGTGATCGGACCTCTAAGCCCTTGATAAAGCCAGGTTTGTGGGAAACAGTGGCGAGGTCAGGGAGATTTAAATTGTGATTCCATCAGTCTAAAGTGTCACCCCTTTCGCGGTGCCAAGGGGGCCTTATTTGTCTTGTCTATGGTTGGGACGATGCCAAGTTTGTTGGCTTGGGATCCCTTTTCTGAAATGACTTTGCATGATATAAAAACTCTCCTGTTAATAGGGGGGGTTCCCCGACTTGATGATGAAAAGGGATTATTCCCTCTTTAGAAGCAAGGGTTTTAAAAGTGAGGAAGAGATCAGGTTTTTAAAAAAATGGTATAAGGGTTTAGATTAGTATAATTTAAAAATTAGTTTTAGTGTTTTGATAGAAATGATAAGTTTAAATTTGCTAGGCAAAATAGTTAAAAATAGTGTCAATAGGGTGAGCACCAGCCAGGTCACATCACAAAACAGTATAAAAAATAAACCCTGAAATCGGGAACTCACCGGAGTTTTCTTATCGTGAGTGTTCTCTTTTCATGAGTCGTTTATTCCCCCCTTTTTTTTTGCATCCCCACACCGCCCTGATGATTGTCCGGCCCCCACTAATCCTGCAGAAAAATTCACACAAATATCTTAGTTCACTTTTCCAGCAT
>JAODAL010058257.1:0-22195 GCA_025379985.1 Phyllomedusa bahiana
GAACTAGAACATTTTACTGTTTTTTTTTATCTTAGTCATGTTTCTGTTAATAACAGAAGCTAAATGTCTGCCCGATCTCCTGTGTGATCCCTAAAAAAGTGTCCAATGGACCCCATTGCTTTTTGGTCCAAATTTTTTTAGGCCCCCCTTCACATCACATTTTTTTGCCCCTTTTAAATTGTTCCGTCGGGATATTATAAAAAATGTATCCTGACCTAAACCACGAGGGGCACACCCTTTGTGTTGTGCACAAAGCATATATGTTCAGTATATAGGGCAAAACAGTCCAAATTTTAAAATACCCTTATACCCCAAAAATAAGCCGGTTTTTTAGCACAAAAAATGTGCTGAAAAAAACGTCCTCGTCTACTGAGTCACTTCGGCCTGGCGCGCGATGGCCCGGGCGGGCGGGCACTTTGCTATATGCAACTCCTGGGGCGCATCAGCGAATCCCGAGTTTAAATGAATGCCCGGTTGCCGGCGTGTCCCGGGTGCTGCCTTTGGCCCCCGGGGGGTGGCGGCGTTCTTCCCCTGATGCAACTCCCTTTGGGGGGCATAAGGTGAAAAAATACCATGCGGTGAGGGCGGCGCTCCCCGAGGGGATGGGGGGCTCAACAACCCCCCACCCAAAAAAGCGGGACACCCGGGGGCCCCCCATGAACACACCCCCGGGCCCAAAAAAACCCCAACCACACAAAAAAAAAAAAAAAACCCCAAAAAAAAAAAACCAAAAAAGAAAACCCCAACCCCCCAAAAAAACAAAAGGCAAACCCCAACCCCCAAACAAACCAAAACAAACCCAAACCCGCCAAAAACCACCAAAAGGACAAAACGCCCAAACCCAAACCACCGGACATAACCCAAACCCCAAAAACCGCCAAACCCCACCCCAAAACCCCAAAACCGCCCGGGGGCAAACCCCCCAAACCGCCGGGGGCAAAAAAACAGCGAATCCTGAGCTAACTGAATGCCGAGTATAGCCGGCTGTGTCCGGGGGGGTGCTGCCTTGGCCCCGGGCGGTGGCGGCGATCTCTTCCCCTGATATGCAACTCCTCTGGGAGCGATACAGGTGAAAAGATACCACTGCGGATGCAGAGAGCGAGTGCGCTCTCTTCCTTTCCGCAGTGGACTCCGGACGTGGCGCATTGCAAGCAGATTCGCGGCCCGTTCGGAGTTTTCCGGCACAGGCAAGCGTGTGTCATCACGCTGTGTTGCCGTGCGCAGGCCTGATGAATCACACTGCCCGGCTGCTCCCCAAGACGGAGCAAAGCTGCGTCCGGGGAGGATCCGGACAGCGAAGGGAGTGAAGTAAGTGTTTGTATTTGGTTTTTTTTTTATAACACTGCCTCATGGGGGCGACACATACCCTGCCTTTTTAACCACCTATAAGGACATAAACCTGCCTATTACCTGCCTTTAACCTAGCCTATGTAAGGACATATACCTGCCTTGGGATACCCTGCCTATAACCTACCTATAAGTACATATACTGCCATATACCCTTGCCTATTTTAACCTACCTATATAAGGAACATATATCTGCGCTTATACAACTGACTAGTAGAACCTACCTTAGGACATATACTGCCTATAACTGCGATATACCTGCCATATATCCTGTCTTGCATGGGGGTCATAGTGCCTGCCTATATAACCTGCATATAGGTTGGACATATACCTGCCTATAACCTGCCTGTGGAGGACATTGTATACATGCCTATAACTGCCGCTATGGGGCGCCATATACTTGCCTAGATAACACCTGCCTGTCTGGAGGACATATATACCTGCTGTATAACCTGCCTATGGGGTGAACCATATGCCTCGCGTATAAACCTGCCTATAGGGCGACTGTATAACTGCGCCTATTACCTACTGCCTATGGAGTGGACATTCTAACTGCGCCTATAAATGACGTATGGGGATCATTAAACTGACCTATACGCTGCCTATGGAGGGACATATAACACAGTGAGTGTTCATTTCTAGCAAATGGGAGGTTTAATCAAAGCGCACATCGCTTCAATTGTACTTCGAACAAACAGAGACTGAAAGAGAAAGATGTTTGTGTTTCTTACATTTCTTTTAATTTGCTGCCGACAAGTTGTTGCCTTCTCTCAAGCTGCTTGTCTATTGGTCCTGTAGCCCATCCCAGGCCTTGTTGCAGGTCAACAATTTTGACCCTGATATCTTAGACGCTCTATTGGTCTTGGTCTGGTAATATTTCCCCACCTGTTAGGTGCGGTTCACTGTATGGGTGGGACGTGCAGCTATGTGACATTCATAGCCATATCCCATCGATAACTGTCTGAGATGGGAAAAACCCTCCCTTTAAAAATGTGTTCTCTATAAGGACTTAGTTCCTCTGGTGTGACTCTGCTTAAACTCATCTTTACCACCAGAGCAGTTCTCATGATATTTATACACAGGTCTCTATTCTGAGGAATCCTTTTTCGAAAAGTCAGAGTTATTTGCAAGCAGTGTTAGTTTCGAGGTCGTATCATTTTTTACCACTCCGCCTTCTGCACTTCTTGAAAGATTTCGTTTTAAAAACAAAATGTGTTGTAAATTTCTGTTTAAGGATCTTATGAAATTTATTTTTTGGGAATGGCAAAGAAATTTCAGGGTAAACTATGTACCTTTCAGTTACACTGTTGCCACTGTAGTCTATACCATGCGGTCAGATGTAGTTAATTGTCTTTGACAATCACTAATGCCCATTGACCATGCGTGATCTGCTACATTCTTCTTCCCTGTAGACCCCAACAGAAATAGGTTGGTGAGTCAGAGATAGCTGAAGTCCAAGTGCTAATCCATGCACTCGTTGTCGCTTGCCTACACCAAGATGTTTTTTTTGCAGATTACTAAAGGATAGTTGTACATATCTACCCATATGGGCATTTAGACTGGCCCCGCATGGGTAGCAGTGGGAAAACCCACAAGGTTGGTCCTTGGAAAAATGGCACAGCCTGAGGTTGCTTTTCAGAGTGAGAAAGGACAGTTTTCATAATCAACTTCCACTGGTGGGGGTACCATGAATCAACTCCACTGGTGGGTCCATGAAGCAACTCTACTGGTGACCCCCAATAATCAACTTCATTGGTGGGCTCTTCAAGACCAACTTCCCTGGTGGACCCCAAGATATTCAACTCCTCTGGTGAGCCCCAAGAATCCGTTACTATGGTGGGCCCCAAGAAACAATTTCACTGGTTTGAACCCCAAAGAATTAAATCCACTGCGTGTAGTGCCTCAAGAATCAATTTAACTTGGTGGGCCTCAAGAAATCAACTCAATGATGGGTCGCCAAGAATCAGCCTCCAATGGTGGCGGCCCCAAGAATTCAACTCCACTGGTATAGCCCCAAGAAATTACCTTCTACTTAGTTGCCCCAGAATCAACTTCAATGGTGGCCATCAAAAAAAATTGACTCCCCTGTTGGGCCACCTGGAATCTACTTAACGAAGGGAGCCCCAACAGAATGAACTCCTCTGGTGGGCCCCAAGAAATAAAATCCTTTGGTGGGCTATAGGCACCACAAGTCTGCCATTGCTCCAAGCACGTGGAAAATATTAACTAAAGGAAAAGTGTAAAGACTGGTTTAACCTTTTTATTGTTTTATTTGTAAATATATTTATTTTTTTACTTCTTTTATATTTGTACTTTTAGTCCCCTTTAAGGTATTTGTCATCTTAGCGGCGGGGGGTGGGCGGGGGCGTTGTAATCACTTGCACTTGTATATAATATTTATTGCAGATCAAGTGTTTCAATAATGACTCTACTATTACACCCAGTCTGCCGTTACAACCGTCTGTCCACTCCATTATATTATTGTGATTGAAGGAGGGGTGGCTATTGAGCAAACCAAAGATCGTGCGCAGTGAGTGAAAAGGTATCATAAAAACGGGGAGGCAGCCCTGTTTTAATCTTGACATTCTGCGGCCAACTCTACTGTGGATTCTGGAGGAGTAAACCCTTCCTGGGTCATAATAATACGATCTTCTTCTTTCCTCATCGCCTTCCAAAAGTCATAACTTTTATTTATTTTCCCACCTTACATAGACATATGAGGGCTTTTATTTTGCCGGACAAGATGTACTTTATATAGTGTATTCACTGTACTATTGAAGATACTGGCGGAGAACCTGTCAGAGAAAACAATTTTCTATAAGTTTGGGTGGGAGGTCTTAATATGTTGAAAAAAGTTACCTCATTGCCCTTAGTAGTTTGTCGGGTGTGGGAGCAAAAAGGTGGGCTGTGTGTGCTTTTATCGGATTGTTCTCTCTTCAGGTATAATGATGTGTGTGTTTCTCGACCTGTGTTTCTCATGGTTGCATCCACACGATTCTGTGGGTGGGGATGAGAGATCCGAATATAGTATGTAATTGTTTTTCGTTACTGTTTTTAGTATTGTACCGTAATAAATAGGAAATTCAAAAACGCATTTTCTAGATATCGTTAAAGTTTGAGACGCTGGTTGAGCAAGCTCTCATTTTCTGCAACTAATAAACTTTTGTTTGTGGCTTCCAACTTCGGATCTGGAGTCTAGAGTTGTATAATGATGAATTTTATGTTGCCAGAGTCTGAAGGTGTGTAGACTCTTTTATGTGGGGATTTGCTTTTTGGTGGAGTGTAGAGATGCAACTTTTTCATCACCCTTTTATGTCTAATGTGTTATTTAGGGGACCGCGTAAAATTTGGTATTTTTATATCTTTCTTACCGGTGTTATAAAATGTGAGTGTAGTATATAGCCTTAGATGGTTGTAGATCTCACTTTCACGGATGAGGGCGGATATCGTCCTAGTATATGGTAATAGATTTTTTAATTTGATTAAATTGTTTTAATTTGTAGAATTGGCCAAAAGGGGTGGGTGATTTCAACATTTAACTATTTATTGATATTTTATTACTTTTAAAGCTTTTTTTTTTTGGACTTGAGTCGCTTTGACCTCTCCCCTAGGGTTTTACTTGAACACTATGGGGCATGATTGTGTGTTTAGACAAGCCTCTGCGATTAGGTTAAATAAGTAGTAAATGCAGGTTCTGCGCAGCGCAAGCCAGCTACTTGCCTGGGAGCAGGTAGTTAGTAGTAATCGACAGTACTGTGTGGTGATGGAGAAGCATTCTTAAGGAAGCTTACAGCCGACTCCATAGTGTTAACCAATGGGCACTGCGCGCACGAAATTGAGATTCCCTCGCCAAAGGGGTGCTGGATCAGTGGTGCATGGCAACAGTTTTCATTTCATTTAGTGCTGAGGCTGCGATCACGACAGAATCTAAAGGGCTTTAAACAGCAGGGAAAAGGCTGGCTCCATTCCTGCTGTTACCGCAAATGTTAGGCTGCCAATAACGCAACACGTATACTGGCGCTACATAGGAATTTTACCAGCATCAACCACATATGGGTACTATTACTGTATCAGTAACGGGGGTTAAAAGCTGTTTTTGGTTGGGCTGTTTAGTAGCAGGTCCCGCTTGTAACTTACAGCTGTAACCTGCCTGGTACCAAGCAAGTTCAGCAAGTGAACCCACTCTATAGCCCCTTACCAACCTCATGACGTCATCCTTGCCAACACTCCTGTTTCTTTTGAAGTCAGACCCAAGAACTAGTTTATTGGGGCGCCAAGAAAGTTAATGCAAAACCTGCCTGAAATTGGGCTTTTTGGGACATTCTTGGGTATGTCCTGAGTGTTTCTAGTCATTTGGGAGTAATTCCCAGGTGTGGGATTTAAGTCTCCTAGGTTGGGTTTCTGAATAGTTGGCAAATTTGTAATAATGTTACCTATCTACCTTTAAGGAAAGTACTTAAAATAGAGAAATATCTGCTGGCCCGTATCACCTAACAGGAGAATTTTTGATAATGTGGGTAGGATGACAGGATCTCCCACACAGGGTGTTACTTCCTGCAACATACTTCTTCTTGCGCGGCCCTCCCGTCTAGGCACTCTTGTCTCCTTCAATCCATTCCTTCAAAACACTGCCGCCCGTCTTATCCACCGGACTCTCTCCTGGTTACTCCACTCTGCCTCTCCCCTCTGCCATCCCTTTCATGGCTTCCCATTGCCCATGTGGAATAATTTCAAGGTGTTGCTAACATGACCTACAAGGCTCTCCATGGACCTCTACCACCTCCATACAATCTCTGCCTCTAATCTCCAGATATTCCCCTCACGCATTCTCCCGCTCCTCCCTACAGGACCTTTCTTCTCTGCTCCTCCCCTTATCTGCTCCTAACAAAACCGTCTCAAGACTTCTCCGTGCTTCCCCCACGTTCTGGAACTCACTGCCCCAAAAATAAGACTCTCCTCACCTCCGCAGGTTCAAAATCAACCTGAAAAACCCCATCTCTTCAGGATTGCCTATAACCCAACAATAAACCTAGCAGTCACGTTGCTACCCAAAAAATATGTCTGCCCCTCACCTTCTGTCTCTCTCCTCCTTACTGTTAGATTGTAAGCCCTCGCGGGCAGGGCCCTCACTCCCTCTGTGCCAGTCGTAAGTCATTCACTGTTATCATTGTACTTGTTTGACATATGTTATGTATTTGAATGTACAGCGCCCTGGAATCAATGGCTCTTTAAAATAATAATAATAATAATTTCCTACATCATTACTTGGATCAACACTAAAGGGGACATGTATGAACCTGGTGCCGTCTCGCCAGTTATCGGTCTGTTTTTAATAGTGTACGATCTGAGAGTATGTATGAAGGAGTGTGATGCGCCACAATCTGCCATTCTATGGATTTGTATGACAATTTCGCATCAAACTTTGGTGCATTTTTGGCACACTCAAAGATGTAGTCTCTGGTGGAGAATGCGTAAGTTTTGGTTTACGACTGCTCTTTCATCTATAGACCAAGGCTATGACAGTTCTAAGCTGGCTGGCTCAAAGAACACCAGACAACTGGAGCGGCCCCGATCATACATGTCGCCCTAAATGTCAAACCAAGAAAAAGGTATGATCCACATTAGAAGAGATGAAAAATTCAAGATCCAAGCAACTGCTATTCAGATAAAACGTCAAGTCTGGTATTGTCACTACATCTGCGTTCCACGTCACGCATCTGAGGATCATCTCTCTTAGTGTGGAGATCATTCAAGACAAAATATGACAAAAGAGGGTTACATGGACTGGAGGTCATCAAAATAGTGACCCCGCAAGGCAATAGATGACAAAAGAGGGATACATGGACTGGGCGTCATCACCGTGGTGAATCTAGTAGAAAATAGCTGACAAAAGAGGGTTACATGGACTGGGAGGTCATCAATGCAGTGACCATGCCAAAAAAATAGATGACAAAAGAGAGTTACATGGATTACATGTCATCAATGTAGTGACCATATCAGACAACAGTCCAAAAAGATGGTTATATGGACTGGGGGTCATCAATGTCGGGACCATACCAGATAATCAATGACAAAAGAGGGTTACATGGACTGGATGTCATCATCATAGTGAATATATAAGCCAATAGATGACAAAAGAGGGTTACATGGACTAGATGTCATCAATGTAGTGACCATACCAGACAACAGATGAAAAAAGAGGGTTACATGGATGGGGGTGTCTTTATCGTTAGTGAAGTAGTCTCAGTCACATCTGATGACAAAAGAGGGTTACATGGACTGGGGGTCATCATTGTAGTGACCCTACCAAACAATAGATGACAAAAGAGGGTTAAATAGACTAGACGTAGTGAAGATACCAGTCAATAACGAATAAAAAAGGGTTACTGTAATAACATGTCATCAAGGTAGTGTCCATCCTCTACAATATATGGCAAACGAGAATTATAGGGACTAGATAACATTAATGTAGTGAACATACTAGATAATAGATGACAAAAGAGGGAGTTTCATGGATCTGCGGGGTCATTCAATTGTGTAGGGACCATACTAGACAAACCCCCCCAGGGTGGATGTAAAAAAGAGGGCTACAGGTAGGGGCTATGATTTAATCATGTATGGGGAATTATAATATGCAATGAAACATCAGCTTTATCAGTAGTAATCAATCTATTTAAAGAGCAGAAAGATTTTAATGTCATTTAAAAAAAAACTGGGCTATAAGGAACCAAAGGCTGCAAATGACCGTATGAAGACCTGGCAGCGTTATATGTGTAGTAAAGGAACAGTTACTCCTCAGAGTGGTAAATCTGGAGTTTTGGATTTTGCGGAAACCAATATGTTTAAAATTGCCTACATAATTGGGGAATGGTTTTAGACAAACAGTTGTTTGCTCAAAATGGGGCTCCTCTCTATTCTGTTTATACACAGGATTTTGATCAAATTATGTAAGAAAAATGTTCCAGGATCGAAGACATCCCAATTTTTTTCTTCAAATCGCCCTATCCTAACCATAACTGAACACATTACTAAGTTAGGGTTTGAGAGTTGATTAAGGGAGTTTAACTTCCCAGTTCCAGCAACACAACGCTCCTGTTGTTCGCCTATTTAGGCAAAGTCATGTCCAGCATTTACTTCCATTTTACTATAATGTTTGACCCTAGTTTAAGTTACTGGAAGTGACATTGGAAGCACCGCAGGAAATCCACTTTGGGGTCTAAGTTAACATTAGGCCTATGGTGAAGTACCAAAAAGTGAACATGAGAAAAAAAAAGGATGTCGGAACGGGAGTACCAATCACAATGAGAGATGTTGCATTGCCAGATAAATTATGTTAACCTAATAAAACACCTTAAACAGCCCCTAAACTTTAGGGTTTTAAGAGGTTAAAGGGGTTTTGCCACGATTCATTTCATACCTCCTGCATCCAGCTTTCAAGCTCTGTGTGTCAGAAGGGGGCGGGCTAGGGCGTGGGTCGGTCAGTGTGTGATTTGTTTTGAATTGCAATCATGTGACCCAGCTTGATGACATAACCAGGCCTTTCCTGTCCTTTGTCAAAGAAAAGTCGTTTTGCAAAGAGCCTGGTGTGAGTAGTTATTAGGTGCTTAGAGGGTAAAACTTTTTCCTCCCAGGCACAAGGGGTCCTCGGTTTCAAATCCCTGCAGGATAACCCTAAACTGTGGATTTTTTTTTCTCTTTATCAATGCACAGACCTAATTGATGTTTCTTTTTATTTATTTGCACTGGTTTGTCTAATTACTAAAGGAGTACTGAGGAAGGTAGTAGAATGACAGCTCTTGGGCTTTTGAACATTCAGTAGCTGCCTGCCTGAGAGGAGAGGTTGATGTGTCTGAGCATGTGCGGAACAGGGACTGAGAAGCTCTCAGCCCTGGTCGTATCCTGGAGACGAGCTGGTGTAAACAATGGATCACTAAAGGAGCAGCTTAAAACAAAAACGGTGCAATTTTTTAATAATGATGAATTGTGAAATGGTTTATTATTTAATTTTACAACTTCCGCATCACTTTTACTTCAGTGGCAAAACCCCTTTAGGTTACGGTCAATTTTTGGGTGATTTTCTTTGTATCACAGTTATTTCTTTTATAGGTATCAGTCTCTGATAATGCTGCAATTCTTAATATATCCTCCCCTCTCCAACACCATCACAGCAACCCCCATGTCTGCCTGATAAATATAACATCAACTTTATTGAGTTCCTCAAATACCAGCATTTCCTGATAGTTCAGATTACATTCAATAGGAATTTCCCTCATTCTAGCACAAGCAGAAGTTCATTCTTACTCCATGACTTCTCGAAAACAATCAGAAGAGGTAGTACATGATTGAACCGTATACAATGCATTATTACTGGAGGTAAAGGACATGAAATGACTAATGGCGCCCAAGGAAGAAGACTCTGCCTGAAGTGATTGTGGTTCAGATGGGCAAACCAATTCCTTATTCAGAAAACTAGGGGCCACTAGGGTAACAAAGGTCAGTCAAAAATATGGGCTACGGTGAGTGCTCTCTTTGAAAGATAAAACGTTTGTTGGACATCAACCGTACATTATGAGGTGAGCCAAAATATCACTCTGAATATAAACAGGGGAACGTCTACAAACAAGTACGCAATAGGACGATAAAAATACAGATCAGGGCATACATTAACCTTCCCGTACTCACGGACTCATGTACAATCTATTGATTCCTTCACAACTAACAGTGCAGAATTTTCTAGGATTTGTACAGTTATTCATAGATACATGACTATTTTTTTATTTAGGCCCCTGTTACAAATGGCAGTAACTCTCCCTGCCATTTTGTGCTCTTTTGCTTGAATTTCTGCGTTTATGTCTGTCTTGTGGTCTGTGAGTTTGTTTTGGTAGTAGTTGTTCAGGCGACTCTTGCATATCAGCTGACCTAGACATGCACCTGAACTGATTAGTATTCTCTTTGTAAAAGCTTCACCTGGAAAATGGCAGTCTGATATTACAGAGAATTAGGAAGTTATGGATCTTGCTAATTCTGTGATGTTGGGATTTGCTCTGGTCTTATCTATTGCCAGTTCCGTTGTGTCAAGCTGAAAAATCTGTTTTTCTTGTCGTGTTTGGCCTAATGTTGGACTTTACTTACAGCTCCATGGCTGGGTATAAACCCAGGACTATAAACACAGTTGGAGGCAATATATGCCCCAGTGCTACTTGGGAGAGATATAACAGATTGGCGTGATAAAAAAAACTGCACATTGGGAAAAGACACCTGTTCACACCATGTTGCAGAAAAGTCCATGATTTTATACAAGGAGAGACTGCCAAATACTGATAAAACATCCTCTCTCACACCTTGTATATATGAAGGGGGGTGGTTGCTAGTATTATAATTGCATATAGATAAGGCAATGTATATGGAGGCCACTTATACAGTACGTGTGGGGCACCATGATGGCTTATAGCCTCCTATGATGCCTCTCTACTATTCCGATAAGGGCATTTCAGGTGTCCAACACAAGACGCTGCACACCCACTTGCTCCAGTTTGTGGACCAAAATATTTGTAAGCTAGCAACCCAGGTCAAAGGGTCCCCTACACTATTACCAGAAAAGTACTGAAAAAAAATAGGTCATTCATTTACTCAAAAGCACAAAACACAGGGCCACATAACTTACAGCTGAATGCTCTGCAAAGGCTGACAAATAGACTAAACCCCAGTCGGTATCAACTAATACCATTACTTGATATTTTTTTCGGAAATGCATTTTTGTCCTTAAGTACTAGGAGCAGAAGGAGCAACAGTCAGTATTTTTGCTTTGGACACGGAAATGTGCTGGGTAGCTGCCAATCGAATAGTAGAGGCTTCATACGGTTGTAAGCCAGCAAGGTGCACCACACGGTTAAACCGTATTAAGTGGCACCCCATTGTAATCGCCTTATATATCTGAAACTATGGGGACCAGTAGGCAACCACCCCCATGTGTATAGTAGAGGTGTGAGTCGTTGTCTCATCTGCATTTTGGTTTTTTGTTACAGTCTCCCCTTGTAAAATATGGTGGTTTTCAGCATGACTGGTGTGAATTTAATTGTGTTTTAATTTTATGTAATTAATGCCCCATTTTCTTTTTGGTTTTTTTCATTTTGGGCTTTGTAATTTTGTAGAAGTATAGACTTGGGGCCACATGTATGAAAAATGTCTTGTCTAAGACTTTCCTTGTTGTCCATAGCAACCAGAGTGCTCCTGAAAGATGGAAAGGTGCTGCACTCTGATTTGATTGCTCTAGGGGCAACGAATAGAAAAGTCTTAGACCAAGCCGAGTTTTCATACAGTTACCCCTTTGTGTTTGCTATGTTTCTGTGAATCCTGCCTGGGACTCGCTGGATTCCTAAGGCCACATGCTGTATTAGGGTCAGTTATTAGGGACATTTTTAGGCAAATGCTTAGGATTTAGGTTAATGTCAGGGATAGAAGTTTCAGGTGTTTTAGGGAACAGTTAGCCAGAAAAAACGTTATCGCTTTACGCTATTTTTTCTCTTCTGTTTACCCGCATTGAATCTTCACCAAACCGTGCACTTGTCTTTCATCCGCTTTGTTTAATGTTGTAGGGAGGGATGTGCACAGCATTGTTTACAGCCCTTTGATGGTGGTAAATCTTAAAGCCTGGATATAAGTCTGTACTAGATGGGCCCTATAATTGGCCAGCTAGGCTCTTCTGGCTCCCTTTCTCTTGGTCTCAGTGTGGGTACCACCTGGCTTCCATCGTGGAGGCTCATGTCATACGTAATAAGTGTTCTGTGTTAGTAAAGATTGATACAAATTCTTACAGTTTTTTATCCAATAAAATTGGCATTTAAGACCATCAGGGCATTCTTTGTGACTTCTAATATGTTGTTATTTCCATTCATGTGCGACTTGTAGGTGCCTATGCAATTTGATGGCTTGAACATCTCCACAAAGTGTGAGTGTGGAGACTTTTATCCAATTTTTTCCATAGTCAGGGCATGTCTTACCAACTTTTGGCGGGGCCTCTGCCCTCTCCAGGCCAGCGGCCTCAAGACTAATTGGCTCGGCAATGTGCGTGTATCTGTAGGCTCTCTTTACTTTGTTTAGACAAATTAAAGTAAAGGAATGGGAAAGGGTTATCCACCACCAAACTCCTTAACCACGAGGCGATGTTGAACTAGTCCTCCTGGCTACTCATTTTCCCAATTAGGAATGAAGCATGGATCAGGACCTATTTTCCATGGATTGCCTTAGCATGATTTGTAGATAAGTCTCCCTGTGTCTTATCCACTTATTTTCGTGTCTATATTTTATATGTTACTGTGGGCCATTTCTGGCATCTTCTCAATTACCTATTATGCTGGTAAGCGTCAATGGCACCATAATGTCAAGAAAGCTTCTTTGCTATGGATTTTGATTGGTGCTCATCTAGACTGTTTTAAAGTACATACTTATATATAAAAGGCCTAAAGTGACACCTTTTTGATGTTCTTTATTCTATAACTGGAGAAGAATTGTCTTTGAATCATGTTTATGGACTGAGATTTTTTCTTTTCATTAAATGGGTTGTTTAGGGTGTGATAGAATAGTAGCATGGCAGCCATGTTGCTATTATGTAGACTGGAAGGGTCACTTGGTATATAGAATTGAGATATGTGTAGCTGGGCCTCAGCAGTAAATCAGTGTGATGCAGATCGAGGGGCTGCAATGGGAAGCAAGAGGAGAGGATTCTAGAAGTCCTCTCAGAGTTGTTTATTTTAGGGTTATTTTGTAAGTTTGATAGTTTTGTTTTGCAAGCAGCAGCAAAAAAGGGGGGATTCTCCTACCCACTAGCCGGCATTTAGTGATGTAGGGACAGGCCGGAGAAGTTCCAAAGTCCTGAACTCACTGAACTATCCAGAGGAACGGTCCAGGTTTACATCCACACAGCAGGTTTTTCAGTCAGTTTTTCAGATTTTTAAAAGACATCTGAACCGGACTGAAAAAAAAACCATCCCCATAGATGTCAATAGAAGAAAATCTGAGCTGCATCTACACAGCTCGGATTTTTGACAGTCTTATTTCAATCCAACAACCGTAAAAAAAAATTGGAACATGCACATTCTTCCATGACAGTTTTTAGAGTGGAACATGTACTGTTCATAGGTTAGGGGGGACTGCCAAAAAATCCGCAGAACCGCTGGACAGAACCGTTTCCCCACAACCCTTTGAAATAAGGACAATAAAATACCATCGGATTCTTTAATCAGGAATTCGAACTGTCATTTTGTCACCTGCACGTGGCCATAGCCTTAGAGTAGAGCACGGCGAGGAGGGAAACACCAGTGAGACCAAGGAAAGAAAGTTGTCTGAGCACGGTGAGAAGAAGGCCTGCCTAGATTGTCATCTCAACGAGGGAAGCATTATCAAGAGGCTACAAGTGGGCCTTAGGATGGACCGCCAGACCTGAAGCTGAAAGAGGTCTAGAGAGTAAAAAGCTGCTGATTAGTAAACAAGTGAGGAATTGCTGGTGGAGCAATTGTGTTGTCAAGAAGTGTACTGTGCTGTGTAACGTGTGTCAAGAAGTGTAACGTCCTACAAGTAAAGTGCCGTGAGTAAAGCCTGCGAGATCCCTGATGCTAAGAGTTTCTGTGTCTGACTCCAAGCGCCGGTGCACCATATCACCCAGCAAGCCCACACTGGTGTTTCTATCTTCCACACAGACTCACTATATCACATAGGGTTACTAGACCAAAGTCTTGGTACTGCTCCGATGACTTTACAGGTACCCGATGATCTTGTTGCGCTTGGGGAGTGGTGTGGATCATCAGTGTCGGACTTGGGTTCCTATTGCCCACCAGGGCCATCTTTTCCATTTGGCTCACTAGGCAGTTGCCCAGGGGCCCCACAAGTATAGGGGCCCCAAATGGTCTATATATGTTACAGGAATACAAGAAACACATCACCCTGAGATCCTTGAGTTGGCTTGCTTATTCAACTGTGTATTTCTAAGACGTGCAAACAGTTAAAAACCATGGTGGAGAAGGGAGCCAAAGGCTCCCTGCCCTGCCAATTAGTCTTGTAGGCTGCAGGCTGCCCGTGTTCAGACATAAGTGGCGTGATAATATTGGTGTGCTTGGGATGGGCTCGATCAAGATATATGTATACCCGCACACATAATATTTTGTATTCCAAAATTACAAAACTTTATTAATTACACACTTGTATATCCATAGAAAATGTATGCGCAGTTTAGAATGGGGCGATCAATTCATGCTGTGTAAACGTTTGCGGCTTCCATGAGCCTTCATAAGACAGATCGCTGCAACATAAACATTATTATATATCACCATAAACATCATTTCCCAAGACCACAGGTCTTATCCCACCAGCCCACCAAAATTGAGGAGTTACCCCATGAGGAAAATCCCAACATAAATAAAACATAATCCACGACATGGAATGAAAAGTATACATCACAAATAGGAGAGACATACTACCAATTTACAACAACTCACATTGCAAGACTTATATAAAATGTACATCAACTTACACAAAATAGATAGATGCCCATGGATCATACACACGTTGCATATTTTAGTGCATACCTTATTTATGTGATTCAAAACATTACCAGGCGTCTATAGACAAAAGTGCCCCTGTATTTACTTACTTCCCTAAAGTGAACAAAAAGTCTAGATAGGACACCGGGGGCGCCCGATTGTGGCGTCTACGGTTCTATCTTTAGCCCAATTGCTAAAACTTTGGAAAAAAGTATTATTGACGCCTTTTAATTCAAACCTCAAGTTCTTTTGTGCTGGATACATCACACTTTCTTCAATTATTGCAAGAGATACCAGAGGTATTGCAAGAGGTACCAGTAGAATCATATCTTATGTCGTTTGATGTTGTGAGCCTGTACACATCTATTGACCATCAAAAAGGCCTTACAGGCTATTCTAGGATATTGAGGATTTCAGATTTAAGTATGAGGAACAAAACTTGTTGTTTAGACCAGTTTACTGTTTTGTGTAGCTGACAATTATTTTTTGTTGTCTTTTTACAAAAAAAAACTACACCATAGACTTTTCAACCTCGAATTTAACTAATATATATCCCCTCAAACCTCCCCATCAAACAATCAACAACATCTTCCTTAAAATATACACACCCCCATCTCCAACCTCCCCCCTAATCACATTCCTCTAACACAATAATCACACAAAATCTACATTCTTATTTTTCGGCATCGATACCAAAAAAACCCTCAAAAAATACCAACATTTCACCTCGCCGAAATAGATCCTTATACTTTACTCTCCCAAACCCATTCCACATTCCTATATATGCTCTACCACACATACTCTCTATCATGCACACCCAACAATATATCCACACACTCACACTCTTCTCACATATAGAGATACTGAGATACCAAACACTCTACCCCACAAAATAGATGACACACTTCTCAAATAACTCTCTCATCACTCTCTCTCTCTCTCACTGTCCTGTGTCTCTCGACCACACTGCTCCACTCGCTCCTCACCCCTCACACCTCCCTCCCACCCCGAATCCCCCCCTTTGTATATCTAGAGTGTTAACACATAGTCATAGTATATTTTCAGTTTCGATGAGAGAGATCGCTTAAGAGATTAGATTTCTTACTCAAATAATATTACCACTCGACGACCTCACCCCACTACCGCCAAATGCATCCCCCCCCCCCTCACCCACAAGAGATCTCTATAGTGATGTCCAACTTCCAACCCCCCCATCCCGCACCCCCCCCCCGCCACCCTCATAACCCCACTTTACATCCCCCCCCCCCCATCTTGTGTAATATAGATATATATAAACTCCCAGGAGAGCACAACCCTCACAACCACCCGATAATATAAAACTAATTTCTAATAAAATAATACTCAATCAATTATGCCACACACTCTCTCGCGAGATATTCACAGTATATATGTGAGAGAGAGTGATACCACATTTATTTGAGACTCGCGCTCTATCGCAGATATCGCGAGAGCTATAATCACCCTCCTCCAACACACCAATTACATCACTCGACGCTCAACAGCACAACTCCCCCACTCTCACCACAGGTCATGATACTCCGCACTCGACACCTGCATGACATCTACGATATCGCATGAGTCCCCAGAGCGCCCCCCCCCCCGACTCGCGCACGCGCAGTGTGTGCCCGCCCCCCCCCCCTAGATCGCTCGCGCAGATATAGAGATAGATAGCTGTACCCAATTTACACAGAGGGTATAAGCAACACAAAGGAGGATGGTACATTTGCTTGCTACATGTGCACAAGGTGTGGCGATTATCATCAGGGTTGAGAACATGTTGCTGCATCCCCAACTGGGAAATGTATTCCTTGTGAGTGGTTTTTTTCACATGTGACTCCTCCGCTGCTGTTTATATTACATACTGAAGTGCCATGTGGTCCTTATTTACCGTAGGCGAGACAATGCAGAGAGTTAAAAGGACAGAGTTGCTTGCCATAAGTCAACACATCCGTTGCAAATAAGACGTGGCTACGGTGCCCGGCACATTTTATTTGGAAGCCCAGCATTCGGGGTGGCACAGTTGAGATTTCAAGTTATTAGAAACAGGTACAACGCCCACGAAGCATGGTGGGGATCACGTTCGACTTTTGACGAGAAGGGTATTCTTGGTGGGGGATACACCATTAGACACTATGACACCCACGTGGTTTGAATCGGTGAAATGCGATTTTACATCTCAGATAGAATATCAGTAGTGATGAAGTAAATATGAAGTTTTTTTGTTCTTTTGGACTTTTTTATCTAGGATGTTCAATATTCGATCCTGGGGCGAATACAGTGTTATCGTATATATGTTTATATGTAAACTAACAGGTATTTGGGGATTAAGGGATGTTTCATGTGTACTAATTATATGTGTCCTAATTAGTTTTGTATTATAGGTTTGCACTTAACTTGGTGAAAATGCCCATGGATAAATAATCATATTATCTTAACTATTTATTAATTAAAATTTGAGCAGAGTTATTTTTATAATTCTGATACAAGCTGTATTGAATTAAAATAGTATATACTGTAAACATTTGATCATTAACATCCTAGACGTAAGTAGATCTTACAGTTTTGTGGATTCTATTATTTTATGGAATTTCAACTCCATTTCAATTGTTCATGTTTTTGTATCGAGCGGCCTTTTCTGACTACCCAATACCAATCAATACTTTATTTGTAATAGTATACAGTAACGCGGTAGGGGCTGGAAACAGGGTTTTATTTTTGCCCTGAGACGAATGATTCGGATATTAGTGCTATTTACTTAAGGGATTGCCGTTTTAGAATTGAACAGGATGCGGACGGTACAATGTAATCTCTCTATTGAGATGAGTGTACGCGATGCGCAGTAAGTAACTATAGTGAGGGCGGGAGTAGATACTCATGATGCCCTACGATGAAACGAGGTTCTGGTTTTGGAACGGCACATGCGCCGCTTTACTTTATTAAGGAGACGCCAGTTTCTCAAGTTTGAGCATGGCGTGATACACTTGTCATTCCTCCATGCAAAAGACGAGCCGAGATAGGCAATACACTGGAGGATTATTGTAAGTATTTAGAACATTTTCTATCCTGACTGCCTGATGCTATATATTTTCTACTATACAATTTTACGTCCTATAACACACTGATTGGTTTTTTCCACTTCACTTTTGTCTTAGACGCCTGGTCATGTTTTGAATCACAAATAAGGTATGCACTTAAATTATGCAACGTGTGTTATGAATCCATGGGCATCTATCTTATTTTGTGTAAGTTGATGTACATTTATATGAGCTGCATGTGAGTTGTTGTAAAATTGTAGTATGTCTCCTCCTTTTGTGATGTTATATTTTCATTCAATGTCGGGATTATGTTTTATTTATGTGGGGATTTTCATGGTGGTAACTATTCAATTTTTGTTTGGTGGGCAGGTGGGGATATGACCTGTGGTCTGGGATATGATGTTTTATGGTGTTATATGATATTGTTTTGTTGCAGCGGATATGTCTTGATATGAAGGCTCATGGAAGCCGAAAAACGTTTACACAGATGACTTGATCGCCATTCTAAACTGCAACATTTTCTATGGATATTATCAAGTGTGTAATTATAAAGTTTGTAATTTTGGAATACAAAATATTATGTGTGCGGGTATACATATATCTTGATCTTATTATAATTATACCAGGCACCAATATACCAATTGTACAAGGTGTGCTCGGCAACACTTTATTGGATTTGGGATGGGCTAGAGGCATGCCCTAGTTTAATGTCATGTATTTCAGCAGGGCCCACTGCAGTGCTCTGCCCAGGGGCCCATAATGCTGTTAAGATGGCTCTGTTGCCCACAGGTGGAGTTGACTCTAGGGGCCTACTAGTTGAGCTGTTTCTAGGCCCACCGGTGGAGTTTATTTTAGGGGCCCAGCCTACAACTTCTGTAAATGACTGTACCTGCCTCCTATACTCTGGCTATTACTTTATGCCTCTGTTTCTCTGCTTTTTTTTGCCTTTTCTGAGGATGTATATGCAGTTAAAAAGCAACTCCAGTTCTACCATGATCAGGGGCCCACCGGGGGTTTGCCCTATTTCCCTGTGCGCCAGTCCAAGCCTGTGGATTATGCAAAAGAATGGTGCACAGCTCATTTAGATGCCAGGACTGGAGCTGTCTCTGGTCTCGGCTGCTAGCGGCAGGTCCTGGCTGTAACAATCAGTCAGTGCCTTCCAGCAATTTACTGGGCTTAGCGGGTGAATCCACTCCATACTCTCTTACCGGCGTTATGACATTCAGATTTGTCAAATGTCGATAAGGGATTAACGGCCTGGATAAGTTAAACCTCTGATCTGGTCGTTTAACCCTGTAGATGCTGAGTTTAATTGTTATTGACTGTGAAAACTACAGTAAGTGATGTCAAAGAGAAGATAAGAGAGACTTACATTGGGTATTACGGCAGCCTGAGGCCTATTGAAAGCCCTGCCATCTTATTTCACCTTGTAGACCGTGCATAAGGCTGACGTACACTCACAGATATATTGAATTACACTACAGAAGTAATGCAGTACATTATGTAAGTGATCTAACAAGTCTCCTAATAACTAATAAAAAATAAATTTAAAAAGGTAATAAAAAGTTTTGTAAAAAAAAATTCTAAACAAAAAAAAAAAACTATGCACAATTGTACTATTTTAGTAATTGGTATCACTTCATCCATCTAACCAAACCTATTAAAATACCATGTTATCTGTCCTGTCTGCTGAACCTTTAAAGAAAGCAAATATACAAGAATGGCTAGATTTTGTATATACAACCTCCCCCCCCCCAAAAAGATCAAAAAAGTTTGCTTTTACCTCAGAATGGAACCCATGAAAATGACGAATTGTCCCACAAAAAATATTCCTCACACTGCTCCAATGACAGAAGAATATAAATGTTACGAGTCTTGGTCTGCATGACGCAAAATACATGTATTTTCAAAGAATTTTTACTGTACAACAATAGTAAAACGTGGCATTCCTGTAATCGTACTGACCCAAAAAAACATAAACTTATCTATATCTGTAAATGTATAGTGAAAGCGGTTTACCTGTGGGGCCCCCCTTTCCGGTTTAAAAGGGGGTTGGGGTTTTTGCTTTAAATTCAAAAATTTAGAGGGACGCGAAAGTTAGGAAAGGGTTTAAATCCACCATGGGGAAAAACTGAACGAAATCTATGGGAAATTTAAAAGGGGGTTTTCCACTAAAAAAAAAATCACATGACAGTGGGGGCGGCAAAAAAAGATTTTGAAAAAAAAACTATGAAACTGTTCTAGAACCAGGGCCGTAAAAAAGCCCCTATAGGCTTTTCCCCCCGCAGGTTTTTTCCGTGGCCCGCGTGGGGTGGGCTCTTTGCTGTTTAAAAGTGCTTGCGTGTGCCCAGCAGGCCCCAATTTACCCGTGGGCCCTGATTCTGTTATAGGGGACCCGCTCTTTTTTCCCTTTCCAGTTTGGGTTTATGTGACAAATATTTCCGATATCTGACCCCGGTTGTCTCCCGACTTTCGCCTGCAACCCCACCGTGAGTGACAAAACGGCAGGAGCCACTTGGGGAGTTCCCCCGGAGCAAGTCCAAAATCTCTAGTACAACGGTTTTTAAAAAGGGGAAAAAACCGAGACTCCTTTGACACCGTTCTAGCTACCCATCGAACTCCAGCCGGGTACCACTTCTCCCAGTAGAGAATACCCCCTGTTTTTGCCTGAAACAGAAGCAATGTCAGTCTATATGAAAAGAGCCCTACTTAATATACGTCTTGTTACACAAAAGAACAAGGGAAACAAGAGACAGAGGGCAAGAATCATGTGCAGTGTGTGCAGTATTGCAAAGTAACCGTAGGGTGGGCCCCAATAATCTACTCCACTGGTGGGCCCCAGTGAAACAACTCCCCTGGTGGGAACCCCCAAAAAATCAACTTCATTTGGGGGGCCTAAGATTCCCGCACCAAATGGTTTTCCCCCGGATCATCTCCCTGGTGACCCAAGAAACAAACCCCCACTGGTTTGCCCCGGGTATCAACTACCCCTGGTGGGCGGGAAGAATCCCCGTTTCAAGGGGGTCCTCATGAATCCCAAATCCCTGGGGAGCCCCCAAAAATCAAAATCCTCTGGGGGGGGCCCCCAAAAAATTTTTCTCCCCTTGGGGGGGCCCAAAAATTCAATCCACTGGTGGGCCCAAAAGTAATCAAAATCCACTGGGGGCCCCCAAAAAACAACTCCCACTGGGGTTTTACCCAGGAAAAAATCTTTAATTTGGGGGGCCCCCAAAAATTTAGCTCCATGGGTTTGGGTACAAAAAATCAACTTCCCCCCCTGAGGGCCCTAAGAATCAAAATCCACTGGTGGGGCCCCAAAGAATCAACTCCCTCTGGACTCCAAGGAAACAAAAATCCACTGCGGACTCCCAAGAATCCCAAATCCCAGTGGGGTTTGGGCCCCAAAATTCAATCCCTTAGTGGTCCCCCCAAAAATTTAAAATCTGCCCGGTGGGCCCCCCGGGAAATTTTTCCCCCACTGGTGTTGACCCCTGCACCCCATTTTAAAACTTACTCCATCCTGTACCCCCTTTAGATTATGCCTCCCGGGGAAGATTTTAAATTGGTCAAAAACTTTTTCCCGGATGATTGTTGGTTTCCCCTTATACTGAGGGTTTATAAACCCGTAGGGAAAAGGGAAAAAAAGGCCTGTTTGGAAATCTACGAACTCCCAGGGGAATTTCAACCCCAAAGGGCATTTATGGGCTTTGAAAAGGGTTTGGTGGGGTGGGTTTCATTTTAAGGGGGGAAAAATGCGGGGGGTTTCTTTGTTGTTAAATTTTAAAAGGGGGTTTTTGTCCGGGGTTGGGGGGTTTAGTTGAAATTGCAGAACTTTGGGCCAAATTGCCCCCTTACTGGGGGGGATGGAGTTAGTTTCCCGGAGAAAAGGGAAGGGATACAAACCTTTAAAAGGGGGTGGCAGAGGAAACGAAAATTGGAAAAAAATGGAAAAAACACAATTTTATAGTTTTCTTTTATCTTATTTTAAACAAGTTTTTTTACGGGAGTTTTTTCAATAACAAAGGGCTTTTTGCAATGATCCCCCACAAAGCGAAAGGGGTTTTTTTATAGTGATACACTAAAGATTTAAAAATAGAGAAGTTTTTGCCCCGCAACAAAATTTACGCGCCAAACAAAAAATTTTTCTTGGCCTTGAATATAATCTTCTGTTTTTTAAGGGTTTTTCTCCATTCGAGAAAAAATGCAAAAAAGTCCAGCATTGCATTTCTAAAGCAGCTTGGTCCCTGATGTGCATTT
>JAODAL010058258.1:0-22194 GCA_025379985.1 Phyllomedusa bahiana
CAGCTTGCAAAAGACAAGCAGATTAAGGAAATGGATTACTGAAACCATGTCTTTTGGTCTGATGAGACCAAGAGACACTTATTTGGTTCATATTTTGTCAAATGTGTGGCACCAACCAGGTGAGGAGTACCAAGACAAGTGTGTCTTGCCTACAGTCAAGCATGGTGGTATGAGTGTCATCGTTTGTGGCTGCATATGTGCTGCTGGCTGTGGGGAACTACAGTTCACTGAGGGAACCATGAATGCCAACATCTACTATGACATACTGAAACAGAGCATGATCCATTCCCTTCAGAAACTGGGCCGCAGGGCAGTATTCCAACATGATAACAACCCCTCAGGATGACCAATGCTAAAGAAAATGAGGGTAAAGGTGCTGGACTGGCCAAGCATGTCTCCAGACCTAAACCCTATTGAGCATCTGTGGGGCATCTGCAAATGGAAGGTGGAGGAGTGAGAGGTCTCAAACATCCACCAGCTCCGTGATTTTGTCATGGAGGAATAGTAAAGGATTCCAGTGGCTGAAATCTGTGAAACCCTAGTGAACTCTGATCCCTCTTGTTAGTGGAGAGAGTCAGTTGTAATTAATACTTTACAGATCCTTACTAGTGTTGAGCGATTACATTGACTATCGTCATCGGGTCGATATCGGCAATTATCAAGACGATTTCCGATAGTCGATAATAGATTATCGCCGATGACCATTAAAGTCTATGGGAGAGGAACAACACCTTCATTATTACACCCAAACAGGGCTGGAGAAGCTGGAATTAACATCCACAACAGTCAAATGGATACGTGCTACATCTTAGGCAACACACTTAGGTTATAAAAGCCACAGAAAAAAAAGTCACACACCATTCACTATCCCTGTCTTGCACCACAGCCTGACCCTTAAACCTGCATGACCCACAAATTAAAAAGTGCCAGAAGGCAGTATGATTTGAACCATCATTTTACTTGAACTGGACATTGACTATCCCTGTCCTGGAACGCAGCATGACCCTTAAACCTATCTGACCCCCAGATTAAAAAGTGCCTGAAAAAGGAGTCTTTCAACCACCATTTTAGTTGAACTGGACATTGACTATGCCTGTCCTGGACCGCAGTATGACCATTAAACCTGTCTGACCCACAGATTAAAAAGTGCCGGAAAAAGGAGTCTTTCAACCACCATTTTAGTTGAACTGGACATTGACTATACCTGTTCTGTACCACAGTATGACCATTAAACCTGTCTGACCCACAGATTAAAAAGTGCTGGGAAAAGGAGTCTTTGAACCACCATTTTAGTTGAACTGGACATTGACTATCCCTGTCCTGGGCCACAGCATGAGCCCCAAACCTGCATGACCCCCAGATTTAAAAAGTGCCGGAAATAGGAGTCTTTGAACCACCATTTTAGTTGAACTGGACATTGACTATATCTGTCCTGTACCGCAGAATGACCATTAAACCTGTCTGACCCACAGATTAAAAAGTGCCGGAAATAGGAGTCTTTGAACCACCATTTTAGTTGAACTGGACATTGACTATATCTGTCCTGTACCGCAGAATGACCATTAAACCTGTCTGACCCACAGATTAAAAAGTGCCGGAAATAGGAGTCTTTGAACCACCATTTTAGTTGAACTGGACATTGACTATCCCTGTCCTGGGCCACAGCATGAGCCCCAAACCTGCATGACCCCAGATTAAAAAGTGCCGGAAAAAGGAGTCTTTCAACCACCATTTTAGTTTCACTGGACATTCACTATACCTGTCCTGTACCACAGCATGAGCCCCAAACCTGTCTGACCCACAGATTAAAAAGTGCCGGAAATAGGAGTCTTTCAACCACCATTTTAGTTGAACTGAAACAAAGCTTGACTGACCAAAAGTGAAAAAAACACCTATCTGAAATGTATATGGATAATAAACGGTATTTTTGGCACCTATCAATACACCTGTGGTGACTACAAAATTGCTGTATTCAAATTTAACTGCAAGGTGGCTCTATGAACAAAGCTGGCCTGCGCCAAAGTGAAAAAAACACGTATCTGAAATGTATACGGATAATAAAAGGTATTTTTGGCACCTATCAATACACCTGTGGTGACTACAAAATTGCTGTATTCAAATTTAACTGCAAGGTACCTCTATCAACAAAGCTTGACTGACCAAAAGTGAAAAAAAACACGTATCTGAAATGTATACGGATAATAAAAGGTATTTTTGGCACCTATCAATACACCTGTGGTGACTACAAAATTGCTGGATTCAAATTTAACTGCAAGGTGGCTCTATGAACAAAGCTGGCCTGCGCCAAAGTGAAAAAAACACGTATCTGAAATGTATACGGATAATAAAAGGTATTTTTGGCACCTATCAATACACCTGTGGTGACTACAAAATTGCTGGATTCAAATTTAAGTGCAAGGTACCTCTATCAACAAAGCTTGACTGACCAAAAGTGAAAAAAACACCTATATGAAATGTATACTGATAATAAAAGTGGAGTTTTGCACCTAACAAATAGACCTGCAGTTACTAGAAAAGATCTGTATCCTAATATAAGTTCAGGCTGGCCAACATCCAAGTAATATTTCAACAGAAAACTGTTAATAATAAAGCTATTGCAATGCAATGTCTACACTAAGTCTGGGTGCACAATATCCAGTATCCTTTAAAGAGCTTGTCTGTGTTCGCCAGCGCCCCCCCCCCCTCCGCGCTCCCACCGTGACTTTACAGCGGTAGATGCTCCTTTAAAATTCTCAGCCTAACTACCTAAAATCTGCAAATCTCTGATCTACCTAAGTTCTAAGGTTCACAGCTAAAAGTATAGCTGTCTCTGTGAACAAATAGAATAATTTCGCTGAGCTGTTTGCACAGAGGCAGAGCGCACGTCCTACTCCTTTGAGATACTGACACACACTGATCATGAACAGGAAGGGCTGTTCTATGTAAAACGAGGTCATGTGATTTTTCCAGCCAATCGCAACCATACACATCCCAGTGATGACGTCGCACACACAGCTCACCCTGCTCTATTCTGTAAACTGATTTGCTGGCTGCCAAAATGACAGGAAGCGCCGAAAATGGCGCGATATTAATAGATTATGCGCAGATTTTAACCTAAATTATCGCGTGATCTAAAAAATCCGATCAACATAAAAACCGTGCCGATTTCAACTTTGTCGATAATAATCGCTCAACACTAATCCTTACAAGAACAGTAAGTGCCTTAATATTTACATGGCAATTGCTAAAGCGCATTCACTATCTTTTGTAATCTCAGTGGTCTTCGACTAAATCATGTTTTAAAAAGACACATTAACATTCCTACAGTTTACTTTTCATAATTCATTTATTGATGTAAGCTAAAAATGAACAAGATGCTCTTGTTCAGAATAATTTGTCTTTCCTTGTTGCAAAAGATTAAAAGTGGAAAAAAACGTGAAAACAGGTGCTTTGATTGCCCACCGATTCATTATACATGTCCCCCATAGAGTGTAATGCGGCAAACTTTGTATGGTGCATAGAGTGTAATGCAGCAAACTTTGTATGGTAATTTTGCATCAAACTTTGGTGCATTAAAATGTGCCGCGCCATCTATAGAATTGTGTGGCAACAGTTTTTTTGTACAATATATGCCAAAAAAATACTGCATGCAAATTCATAGAAGTCGTCCACAGTCTAAACTTCTTGTTGCATTATTTTAATTATATTTATTATCCAATTACATAGAGGTAAATTAAAATAGCTCTACAGGCATGCAATACATTGAAACTACAATGCTAAATAAAAGCTAAGAGATTCTAAGAATAAGGTATTATTTTTTTACAACCATCTGTTGTTTCAGATATAAAACAATTCTGCATACATTAATAAACAAGGTGGCAAAATAACAGGACTACTGATCCAAGGACCTGTCACTGTGAACCTACTGTGGTGTGTATATGTAGATTGTTTTCTAAGGCAAGCTGTGTTGTCAATACATAGAACATCTTCATCTAAAAATACACTTGACTTTCTTGTTAGAATCTTAAGAAAATAGAGATGTAAAACTGGAATATAAAAAATCTTCTGAATTGTAAATTAAGGACTTTTAAAGCAAAACTAAATTATATTACAACAAATAAAAATGGTGTTTAATGTATCATGCAAAGCACACCTTTTTATTACAATTAGTATAATTACCTGATTCTGACTATACTTTATAAGGACATTATAAAATAATTTTGTGGTTTAAACCTTATTTCTATAGTGCGAAGATTGAAATTTACAAATTTTCATTTTGCACTTTTAACTCCTTGGTGCAAAACAATATAAAACTGTATGCCAAGTTCTTAAAGAAGACCAGTGACCTGAAAAAACTGTATTTAATCACCTTAAAAAAGGGTATTCTTGTTTTGTTGATAAGCTTTAGTCACTTAGGCAAAGATGAGCAAATATTATTACCAAATATATTGCAATTCTAATTTTGCTTCTTGTCAGAATTAGGAGCAGTTCTTACCTCCAGCTTTTGTACACAAGCTTCCCTAATTACCAGCCACCTCTTTCTGCTCATATTGCTTCAGCAGAGGATGGTATGGTGACGTCACTCCCTGCTGTGTTCCTTATCTTGACAAGAGCTGGAATACATTACTTTCTGATAAGCTTTAACCCTTTAGAACTCGGTACCGTTGTGCTCTGCAGTTTACTGACTTCAAGCACTCATGTCACTCTAACAGGCTTCGCTATGAATAGAAATCACAGAACAAATCAAAATATCCAAAACTTAAGATAGAGTTCAACAAGTCACAGAAAAAAAATATATGTCTCTAAAAATTACATTTGATTAATATTGTATTAAAAATAAATCACTGAAATGTGACCAATCATAGGCACCAAAACGCAACCAAAAGAATGCAATAAATCCCAAGCTAGGTTAGACACTAACAGGACAACAACAATAACTATATGATAGAGGAATAAATAATACACTCACGGTTATGTATATCCTCAGTGCTTGATTTAGATTCTGGTTGTCCAATCTAAGAATGTCTGTTATTGAAGACTCTACACTTGATTCTTATAAAGACGTGGTAGTCACCTATCAAAAGCTGTTCCTTTTAAATCACTATTAATACCTTGTAGATGGACAAAAAGAAAGATAGACACAATGCTAATAATCTTTCAGATTGACAAAATGGTCAGATAAACACAATGAAATTGAGCCTCTACACTTAAGTCCCAGTCGGCTAAACAATTTCCACAAAAAAGGTCAAATAAACTCAATAATGCTATGCCTATACAAATAGTAAACCCCAATGGGGCTACACAAATCCCGATGCATTTCCCATCGGCCACAAATAATATTGAGGCATAGGATCATCCAGGGAAAATAAGTCCCAAGTGTGAGATATGAAAACACGGCCAGCGCTCCACATGGAGATGAATGTGGCAGGTTAAAGTCAAACCATGATACAGATGGTGCCACTTCAGTGTGAGCCTAAAGAAAGTGTGAGCCTGAAGATGGCTGTGACTCTGTAAAATAACATGGCAAAACAACCCCTTTAGAGGCCATTTACTATAACTGTGTAATTAGCTTGCACAACTCTTTCAGCATGATCTTGTGAGAATGTCATAGTTTAACAAGGGAAGATCTCTCCCTAGGGAGAGCACCTATATAGGAGTGTGGAGATTCCAAATTGCCTTTTTGCGCTCCACGAAGCATCTGCATATCAAAAGGCATTATGGGAAAGGAGCTTAGAAGCTCTAGCGCCCTCTGTTGGATGTAACAAATGCTCAATTTGTTTTTGACCCACTGAGTCTTTGGAAGCAAGAAGGAAGCGCCCTGGAATCAAGGGCACTCCAAAATAAATGATAATAATAATAATAATAATAATAGCCATAAACGGAGAAGTAGATTGCATGGGAAAATATAGAATTGTCCATTCTGATATGTGCAAAATATCATTTTAACAGAATCATTAAAGGAAATTTCCTTTGTTTTTTATCAACCATGGTCTCTTCAGCTGTATGTGTGTCCTCTGGACGCACATTCAGTTGGTGGCTTCCACAGAGAAGAGAGTGCACGCTCTCTGCTCAGCAGAGTGCTCCAGTGAGCCACAAACAGGCTTGTGGCCCTCTGGAGTATATGGCACAGGTGGCATGACTATGTCACCGCACTGCCTGTGCGGCATGATGACGTCACGCTGCTAGTGCCGGGAAGAAGACGGAGACCAGTGGGAGCTTCAGGGAGCAGGGGAAAGGTGAGTACTGTTATTTTTTTTTAATATGCCCTATTACCTACCTATATCTATACTGGGGGCCTATTACCTACCTATATCTATACTGGGGGCCTATTACCTACCTATATCTATATTGGGGGCCCTATTACCTACCTATATCTATACTGGGTGCCCTATTACCTATCCATATATACTGGGGGCTCTATTACCTATCTACAGTTGAAATCAGAAGTTTACATACACTTTATAAAAAGACACATATGCATGTTTTTCGCACTACCTAACCTAAAATCAGGACAAACTTTACTAGTTTTAGGTCAATTAGGATTACCAAAATTATTTATATTTGCCAAATACCAGAATAATGAGAGAGAGAATTTTTAAGGCATTTATAGTTCTTTCTGCAAAGTAAAAAGTTTAAACATATTTCATTAGTATTTGGTAGCATTGCCCTTAAACTGTATGACTTGGGTCAAACATTTTGGATACGTTTGGTGTTTTTGGGCTTCCAAGATTCTATCTTTTTCCTCCAAATGTTACAATGGTCATTATGGCCAAACAGTTAAATTTTATTTTTGCCAGACCACAGGACATTTCTCCAAAATGTAGGTCTATGTTCATTTGTGCATTTGCAAACATTAATCTTGGTTTTATATGTTTCTTTTGGAGTTATGGCTTCTTCCTGGCAGAGTGGCCTTTCAGCCCATGTTGATACAGTACTAGTAATACTGAGGATAATGACACAATCTTACCAGCTTCTACCAGAATCTCCACAAGGTTTTTTGCTTTTGTTCTTGGGTTGATATGCACATGTCCTACCAAAGCATGTTCATTTCTGAGGCAAAGAACCCATCTCCTTCCTGTTCGGTATGATGGCTGGAGTGCCTCTCGCCATTGCTTTTGAAAAATGTTAGGGGAGATGGTTAACATAAATAGCATAAATAAAGGTCTGTTTTTTTATGTTTAAGTGCCACAGAAATAGGTTTCCTAAATGTGTTATTGTTTCACTATGGCCATTTTTCTGGGTTGTTGGGGGTGAAGCGCAACATTGCAGTTTTGGCACTAATTTTTTTTTTATTATTATTTATTTATTTGTACTATTATTTATTTTGCACATATGCCCCTCATACGTTTACATATAACTTTTTAGGTTTGTATGAATTATAAATTAACTTTATTCTATGAGTCACTATGGTTATAAAATGTATTTAGTTTATATCAAGCAAAAAATAGTTATTTTTAAATCCTGAATCACCTTTTTTTTAAACAAAGAATTTTTTTTCCAGTATTGGAGCTCTATGAGGGTTTGTGAGTTTAATACATTTTTTCATGTCTGGGTGTTCAAAAAAATGCACTTTTGTGTTTTTATTGTGTAAACTATTTGGGACAATTAATATAATATACATATATTGTTGTTACGTTTCAAGGCTTTATTTGAGTAAACACGGTACAAGAAGCAAAGGAAAACACTTGAAACGTGGATGGAAAGGTGGATTCTTGGGACCGCGGAGGCAGACTCCACCAACCGCAGCCAGGGAAGTAAGGCCTAGGCCGGAGTACTGTCCACAGAACACAAGTTCAAAAGGCAAGGCCTAGGGTCACCGTGGGACAGGAGAGACAACAGCGGAACACAGGACACTGCTAGGAGGGACCGCTCTGGAACACAGGACTCTGCCAGGAGGAATTGCAGAGGATCACAGGACTCCGCCAGGAGGGGCTGCAGAGAACCACCAAACACCACCAGGAGGGACTGCATAGGACCAACGGACTCCGCCAGGAGGGACTGCAGAGGACCACCGGACTCCGCCGGGAGGGACTGCAGAGGACCACCGGACTCCGCCGGGAGGGACTGCAGAGGACCACCGGACTCCGCCGGGAGGGACTGCAGAGGGCCACCGGACTCCGCCGGGAGAGACTGCAGAGGGCCACCGGACACCACCAGGAGGCACGGCTGAGGCACACAGGAACCTTCCAGGAGGTACGGCAGAGGGACACAGGAACCTTCCAGGAGACATGGCAGAGGAACACAGGAATCTTCCAGGAGACATGGCTGAGGACCAAAGGAACCTTCCAGGAGGTATGGCTGAGGAACACAGGAACCTTCCAGGAGGCACGGCTGAGGAACACAGGAACCTTCCATGAGGCACGGCTGAGGAGCACAGGAACCTTCCAGGAGACCTGGCTGAGGAACACAGGAACCTTCCAGGAGACACGGCTGAGGGACACAGGAACCTTCCAGGAGACACGGCTGAGGGACACAGAAACCTTCCAGGAGACACGGCTGAGGGACACAGGAACCTTCCAGGAGACACGGCTGAGGGACACAGGAACCTTCCAGGAGACACGACTGAGGAACACAGGAGCCTACCAGGAGACACGGCTGAAGAGCACAGGAACCTCTCAGGAACGCAGCCAGGACAGGATGCAGGAGGCTTGAGGTAGAGAAGCGGGCCTTGGCCCAGCAACACCAGTACTCAGTCCTAGACTGTTGGTAGGAGGTGTCTTTTATAGGAGTCAGCAGATGAGGAAGTGCTGCACCTGGCCCAGCCCAGTTGGAGGTGTTAACTGTTGCCGCACTGAACAGAATTAGCAAATTCCAACCACCAGGATCAAACACACAATTGCATGTAGGCAGGAGGCAGAGGAATTTGCAGATCATGACAATTGCCTACATAACATTTTATTAGCTTAGACTTTTTCAAAATTGGTGATAGTAATTATGTTCATTTTGTATTCTTTATTTTTATATGACAAATGGGAAAAAAATTTTATTACTTTTTTGTTTTTTAAAAACCTTTTTTGTACCTTATGCTGTGTTACCCTTTAGTCCCTTTAGATGACATCAACATACGATTGATTTAATAATTTGCACAGTATACTGTACTAATGTACTGTGACATGTTGTCATTATACAATCTCCTTTATTATTCAACAAACCTGATGACCTTTATTAGACCTCCAGCTGCCAGAAAAATTTAATGGTACCCTCAAATTAGGTGTTGGAGGGGGCCCTCTCTCCTGCATTAAGTCTTGGATGCTTTTATAGTTTGTTTAGCACTCTGTATGTAGACATAAATATAATGGATGTTTTGGGAGTTCATAATTCAGACAAATGTTGGGAGGAATCAGTAAAACAAATAAATACAAGCAACGGACCTATTATAAGATTATTGAATATTTGCACAGTTTTAATTTTTTAGGGCGACATGTATGATTTTTTGTGCTTAGACACCAATTTTTATGCGCACAATAATAGTGTAGAATGGAATGCATGTGAATCTATTAACCCTGTCTACTGCAGGTCATAAATCAGGCGCATTCTAGCGCAGAAACAACAATTTTGGTTTTGAAGTGCTGTACTGAAGCTATAAATGTGTAGCTTCGTATGGTTCTAGTGCACCCCGCCTCCCGCCGTTTTAAAAATATAGCAAACATTCATACATGTCCCCCTTTGTATTTAGCTCCAGTTGACATTTCACTGTTGTTTTATTCATTTAATTTTTGCAATACCCTCCATGTGAAAGAAAATGTCTATCATACAAAAGTGAATCTGACTTAAAGGGATGTATGTTATTAGATTCAGCTGTTTGTTTATTATTAATAAGTGTTATTAATGACAACATCAAAATTGCTAAAATTACCCGATTTAAGAAACAAACTCATTAAAACACTGTTGTGTGACTTTAAGGTGAAATTTCTTACAATTTTGGGCAACCAAATGATTTACAGTGTTTCTTTTAATTGGAGGCTACCCTACAGTGTTTTCAGTACCAATAATAAGCCTTACTACATTAACTTTCATACTGTCAGTGAAGAATTCCCTTTTTTTCAATAGCATTGATTTTTTTATTGCATGATTTAGTGCAATTGGTATTCACATTGGCTTTACATGTAATTTATTTATTTGTCCCGAGGAAGGAATAAATGAATGCTAAATATAGAGGTAAAAAACTAAAAGATCTGTATTTTATGTTGTTGAACATGCATGCATGCTTTTCCAAACTGAAATTCTTCTGCTTGCACTGCTTACAAACAAGCATGAAATACAGCACAAATAAAATAAAGAAAACAGCATCTAGGTTTCTAACACTTATTGGGACATAGGATGACATCTATGAATTTGCATGTACCATTTTTGTAACTTGATGCGGACAGACCAGTTCTAAATAAATATAGAGGAGTGTATAATACGACAGTATGAACTAAACTGTTATGCGCCAAATATTGGCGCTTACATTGTTGTGCGCCCAACTTTGTGTGGCAGTTTCGCACCAAATGATGACGTATTAAAATGTGTTGTCAGATGAACATTATGTCAAGTTTGTCCATATGCCTGTTCATACATCTATAGAACCAGAATATATGGCAAAAAAAAATAAAAAAGCATAAAAATATAAGATCATATGATTGTTATGTGTGTCCTACTGGTATCTAAATATAATTTTTTATATTTTAGTTAAAGTGGTTGTCCAGTAAACTTAAGCAATCCTTAAATGACTGCCCTATATTCAGGGGGCTTGCTCGACTGTTTTATTCAGGCTTGTGCCCCAGATTTAACTGCCATTGACCTGAACCAACTTCGGTGGGCCCAGAGCGCTTTTGGTCTTTTCAATTGTACTTGCGGCCAACCGAAGCATATGGCACAGGTGGCGTGATGTAATGACATCAAGCAGCTTGCACCGGGAATGGTGTAACCATATAGGCGGTGTGATGACAGGAGGACAGAACAGGAGGGCGAAGTTGTTCGACAGGAAAATGGGTAGTGGTAAGTATTGTTTTGAGCGCATATTGGCCCGTGACTTAAAAATTTAGATCTTAATATCTGTCAACATTAAACAAAAACAATAAAAAAAACGCAAAAAAACAATAAAAAATATTCAGGGCAAAAGAAACGTGTATATATACATGTTGAAAAAACTTTGAGACTCTCGGTTCACATATTTTGATCAAAAGATGTTTAAGCTGCCCACGACTTTCAACGTGATCTCAAATCGGGCAGTCCTATCCTATCTTACCTCTCAATCGAGCCAATCAGGCCTCCCGCTGGGTCAACCGACCTCCATTATTCAGAGAGAAAAAATAAAAAACACCCAACCTGCAAAGCTGCCCTTCTTATGACAGCCTGTGAGAGTGGGCGGGGACAAAAACACAAAATGGAAGCACCCCTTCCTTTCCATCTAGGTTAAAATCAATGTACACCAAGTATAACGTATGTTTCTGCACACAAAAACATTTCTGAAAAAACGTATGCAAACCTGGGTGCCACTGGCAGGGCTGCGGCACACATGTAATTATACATGTACGCACACAGACCGCCGCCAGTGGCACATTTCTGCAAAAAGGGCAATACACTACGGGGAAATCCAAAGAAGCATTTATGCTATCTATCATACATGAAAAAACTTTGAGACTCTCGGTTTCACATATTTTGATCAAAAGATGTTTAAGCTGCCCACGACTTTCAACGTGATCTCAAATCGGGCAGTCCTATCCTATGTTTACCTCTCAATCGACCCCAATCAGGCCTCCCGCTGGGTCAACCGACCTCCATTAAATTCAGAGAGAAAAAAATAAAAAACACCCAACCTGCAAGCTGCCCTTCTTATGACAGCCTGTAGGGGTGGGCGGGACAGAAACACAAAATGGAAGCACCCCTTTCCCTTTTCCATCTAGGTTAAAATCAATGTACACCAAGTAATAACGTATGTTTCTGCACACAAAAACATTTCTGAAAAAAGTATGCACAACCTGGTGCCACGGGCAGGGCGCGGCACACATGTAATTATACATGTACGCACACAGACCGCCGCCAGTGGCACATTTCTGCAAAAAGGGCAATACACTACGTGGAAATCCCTAAAGAAGAAACATACGTTATACTCACACAGGCTGTCATAAGAAGGGCAGCTTTGCAGGTTTGGTGTTTTTTATTTTTTATCTCTGAATAATGGAGGTCGGTTGACCCAGCGGGAGGCCTGATTGGCTCGATTGAGAGGTAAAGATAGGATAGACTGCCCGATTTGAGATCACGTTGAAAGTCGTGGGCAGCTTAAACATCTTTTGATCAAAATATGTGAACCGAGAGTCTCAAGTTTTTTCATGTATGATAGATATCATAAATGCTTCTTTAGGGATTTCCACTTAGTGTATTGCCCTATATACATGTTGAACACACTTTGGCCCATGACTTCTACAATCTGATATCAATATGTATCAAGATTAAAAAAAGAAAAAAATATATATCTATACATCCCCTTAAAAAAAGAATCTCTGAACACATTGCCGATGCTACAACTAGTCTGAGTATTAACTCTTCAGGTACCTCTGAACATTTCTCCACCCTTCACAGTAGAAGTTTGCCCTCATACAGATGCTATAGTATCAAGCGTGTTGGACCACTAGTGAGGGTGTGTTCAGAGATTCTTTTTTTAAGGGGATGTATCATGCAATTCACATAGTTTAACAAACATGTTAAACTCAGTAGTGTAAATCACAAAATCACTGTTGCAGTTAATAAAGCTTTTTATGGGGTATGCCCTGGACATTTGCAACGGTCTCACCTTGTCGGAATTAACCATATACTGGCATAAATTACAACAGCCTATGCCGCTTTTATGATTGCCACAAACCGACTACCAATTTCTGCTGGGCTCCATGTTCTTCCTGAATTAACTAGGCAACAATATGAACCTAATGTTCTGCCCTATTTGGTTACATAACGGCAACCCTTGTTCAAAATTTCAAAGAGAATGCTGTTCTGACAAGGACTGGAAAATTCCTATTTATAATACTAACTATTTGATAATACTGTTTGCTAAAACAAGTGGAAAAAGTAACAAATATTACCAAAATTATCAACATTGTTTTTCTTGCCTGAGGTTTTTATTTGAGAATTTCTACTTTTTTGTGCAATAATATTTTCAGCTCTATTGAGAATCCACTTAGGATAGTTCCTAGAGCTGAGTCTTTTTTTAGACGCTGACACAAGGTCATTGCAACATACACGTTTCTTTTGTCCTAAATATTACATTCAGATTTTTTTCCATTTTTTTTTTGTTGAATTTTTTTAATGTTTTTTTATTTAATCTTGACACATATTGAGATCAGATTGTGGAAGTTATGGGCAAATGTGCACTTGACATGTTTATATACACATGTTTCTTTTGCCCTAAATATAATTTTTCCTTTCCTCTCCTAATCAATGTACTCTTCTAATTGATTGTACCTGTTTGGTTTCATGCTGTAATGTGATTCAACTAATAGCTTTCTATTGGTCAGTTTATTGTTTTCAAACTTGCACTGATGAATGTTTATTTTATTCTACAATTACTTCACTATTTACTTCACTACTTAAAGTTTTCATACCTACCTACCTATTGTGGGAGCTATATACCTACTTACCTACCTACTGGGGGACCTATATACCTGCCTATCAAGAGACCCTATTTACCTACCTAATGGGGGACCTATATATCCATTTACTTTCTTATATCTACCTGCCTACTTTGAGGGGGGCTATATTCCTACCTGCTGAGGGGACCAATATACCTACCTCCCTGCTGTTGGGGACTATATAAACTACCTAAATGACTCATATATAAATGTCTACCTAGTAGGGGGTTATATACCTACCTAGTGAGGAAACCTATATGCCTACCTAGCTGCTTTTGGGGGAGTCTAAATACCTCCAATGCCCTTACTTATCTTCATTTATCTTCTTGTGATGTTTTCTGTGCTGTCTTATACTTTTCTAGTGCTGCAAGCCTCCCTTCTTCACAGCAGAATTACTTAATTCCATTTGGAAGGTAACTCTTAAGATCTTTTGCTATGCTTTGTCTATAGGGATGAGCGATTATAATCGACAAAGTTGAAATCGGCACGATTTTTAGACTGATCGGAAAGTTCCAATCACACGATATTTTAGGTGACAATCTGCAGATAATCTATTATTATCGTGCCATTTTCGGCGCTTCCTGTCATTTTGGCGGCCGGCCAAAGAAAAACCCAGTTTTAGAGCATAGGGGCAGGTGTCCCGGGGGGTGTTACCCCCATGACTGGGGATGTTTTATGGTTTTTCAGGGGCGGGAAAAATCCATGAACCCTTTTTTTTTGCATAGAACAGCGAACCCTTTTTTCAGAAAATTCAGTTTTTTCAGTGCCCTCCACAAGCAACGGTGCAAACGTGTCCCTAAATACAGCCAGCTCAGAGCCCCCCAAAAAAGGGTTCTTTTTCTTTATTCATACAGAAAACTACCCTTTTAGCTGGGAAACATTAGAATAAAGGTAATTTAAAAATTTCATTTCCTTATTTAAATTAGACAGAGATTTTTAAAGAACATTTAGCGCTCCAGCCACAGGAGGGGGGGGGGGGGGGGGCGATGGAAGAAATTTTAACGGGCCTGGGCTTTGGGAAAAGGGGGGGGTGAAATTTTTGTGCACCCCAGACTCTCCCTTTAAAACCCTCGTTTGAAAGGGGGAAATTTTTTTACCATTTTTTTTGGGCCACAAAAACCAAAAAAGCCTGAGGGTAAAAATTGTCCCTTTTTAATTAGGCCGAATCCAAGTTTTGTTAAAAAAGACCCCACCTTTTTACAAAATTTTGATACAAAATTTTTTTCAAGAAAACGTTGGAATATTTAAAAATTTGCAAAAACCCCCTTTTGAAATCGAAATAACTTTTAAAAAAAAGCGAAATTTCACTTTGGTGCACCCCGGGTTTTTTGTTCAAAGACCCCACCTTTTAAATTTTAAAATTGGGAAACAAAAATTTTTCCCAAATAACTGGGGTGTTTTTCCATTGGGCAAAAAACCACCTTTTGTTTATCCATAAAACTTTTAAAAGCTGAAATTTTCATTTTGGTGTAGCCCATTTTTTTCAAAGGGGCCCCCCTTTGTATTTAAAAATTAGGAAACGGGAAATTTTCTAGAAAACTTTTTGGTGTTTTTCTTTGGGGGAAAAAAAAACACCTTTTTTTAAAATCCTATAAATTTTAAAATGGGCTGTATTTCATTTTGGTGAAAAGCCCATTTAAAGTTTCAAAGAGCCATTTTTTACAAATTTAGGATACAGACATTTTCTAGTAACGATGGGGTTTTTTCATTTCGTGTAAAAACCATTTTAATTGTTATCCTAAAACCCTTTTAAAAGCTTAATTGCACTTTGGTTAAAAAGCCCAGTTTTAAAAACAAAAAAGCCCAACCTTGTACAAAAATTTAAAAACAGAAATTTTCTGTAACTGTTCTCGTTTTGCCCCATTTTACTTCAAAAAACCCCAAATTTCTCATCCGGGTAATTTTTGAATGTTTTATTGCGCTCGGTGAATCTAAATTTTGGGCCAGATAGCCACTTTTTTTAAGATAATTTTGTTTAAAACAAACTTGGGCAGATTGAAAAACCCCCTGGGCCCTGAAGGAAGAACACTTTTGTTTTTGGGTTTAGGGTTCTTCCCCCAAACCCAAACATTTCACGGGAAATTCCCGCTAGAAACAATTCTTTTTCAAATCCTTTTTGGCGGGAAAAGGAAAATTTAAAGGGGGAATTAATAAATAGCTGGTTTTCCCCCCGTCTTTCAATAAGAAAAAACCCGCCCAAAAAACTCTTCCAATATCTTTTAAATTTTTTTATTTTTTTTAAACAGGGACCCAAAGCAGGGGGTTTAAAGCAAGCAAAAAAGGGGGGTGTAGGACAAAGCGGGCGACAACAAAACAAGCCAGGGGATCGACGGATCAGGAAACCGTCAGGAGCATTTCCATCGGGGGGGGGGCCCGGTGCCCTGTGAATCTCAGTAACGAAAAAAATTTTGGCCCGCCAATCTGTTTTTTCCCTTTTGGTTTAAATTTAAAAAAAACCCTCCATCCAGCCAGCTTCAAACCTCCCCCGTTTTTTCCCATTCCCCCCCGGACAAAAAAGAATTTTCGTAAATAAAATCATGGGTAAACATCCATCCAACATAAGCGAAAAGGCACCCCAAAAATGCAACTTCTTTAAACCCACCACTGTGGAAAATTTTCCCTTTTTTTTTTGAAGACCTCTTTTGAAAAAAACAAAATCCCGGTTGGGCAAAAGGGCCTTTTCAAAAGAAAAAAGGAGGCAAAAAAAATTGTTTTTTTGTCTGCTCGACCCCCCAACGCGGGGGGCCATCAAGGGGAAAAGGGAAAAGAAGGGAAAGGGGTCAATGGGCCAAAAATTCCCCCGGGTGGTCGGAAAACCCCCTTGGAAAGTACCTGTTGTTGGGGGTAGCCCCCCCCCGAAAGGATGTAAAAAGTCGGGACGGGGGGAAGACACCTGTGTTATGATGAATGATAAATGAGGACAATTGCGGCCCAAAACTTTTTTTTTTTTTCAGCAGAATTTGCTTGCGGGGGCTTCAGGGTCCCCCCGGGCCCCCTCAAAAATGGATTTTCAGGGGTGGAACAAACGTCAAAAAATGTGACAGAAATTAGGGTGCCAAGTAGCCAAAACCGGCGCAGCACAGAAAAGCATTGGGGCAAAGCCCAAATTTTGGGATGACCTCTGGAAAATCCTTTTTTCCCCACCCCCCCAATCACAAAAAAAGCACTAATAAAAAAGGGCCCCCATTCAAAATATAACTTTTAAATTTGTCCAATATTAAAAATACATAATAGCCCTCTACTCCAAAGGTAACACCCTTATAAAAATTCCCAGTAAAACATAATTTCAAAAAAATTCCCCCGGTTTCAAATAGTAGGGAAGTTTAGGGCTCAAAGGGAAAAAATGTCACTGTAGTTACAAAACAAACAAGCCCCTATTAAGAAACTCCCAGAAGAAGAGGAAATCCCTCCCAAAAGGGTACCCGGGCCCCCTCCATGAAGGCCCCCCCACCCTATTTTTAACCCCTAAAAAACAAGAAACTATTTTTAAAAAATTTAGGAAAAAATTTTAATTTTTTCTTTTGGGAGCCATTTAGCGCACAAAGGGTTTGGGAAAAAGAAGAATGGGCCCCGCCCTTTGTCAGCATTTCCAAAAATGCCAAAAATAAACAATGAAGATCTTAGTAAATTTTTGGAAATTTTTTACTTAAACCCCTTTTATCTAAGATGTCCCAAAAGTTTCCCCCAACCCCAAAATTCCCCCGCCACCCCCCCCATTTCCACGCGTTTTTTTCCCCCCCCAAAAAATACAAAGGGGGGGTTTTCCCCAGGGGCCAATAGATATGGGTGGCCCATATAAAGCCCACAATAGAGCCACTGGCCCCAAAAAAAACCAAAAACCCCTATAGTTGAAAAATGGGATACCCTAAAGTAACGAATTAATTTTAAAAAAACCCTAAAAATACAAAAAACCAAAAAAACATAAACCCCCCCTTTTTTCCCGCTTTTGGGGGCGAAAAAATTATTGGAAAAAATTTGCCGGCCCTAAAAAAGGGAAATTATCTCGGCCCTCTTTTTAGCCTTTCCCCTAGAGCAGGGCGGGGGGAAACCCCTGCAGCGGAAGTTGACACCGTCCCCCATTTCCGGGGTTTTTGATTATTAAATTTCCCCTTCCAAAAATTTTTTTTTCAGGCTTCAAAAAGCTCACACTGCGCCAGCTGGCCCTTTGGCCAAACCCATTTTTTTCTTTGGCAGCGCCGGGAAACCAAAAAAATTTGTTTCCGATCTCGGATTGTCTAATAGCTATCCCCTGAACTGGTCATACCCTGATTAAATTTATACTTTTAAGAATTTTTCTACAGTATGGGGAAACAAAAAACCTTAAAATTTTTAGCCGCAGTAATTAAAATTAAACGATCCATCCATAAGTGTCTATTTTTGAAAAAATAAAGAAATAAAAATAGTTTCCGTCATTAATTTTTAATTAATTAAAGTCGCCAGACAAAAGGGAAAAAAAAGCCACTGGATAATTTTGTCCCCTATAAAGAATATATACAGATTTCCCAAACAAAAAATAAAGATTAATTAATAAAAAACGAAATAATATTTTAAAAACCCACCCCGTTCAGGATTTAAAAAAAAGGGTTTTAAGGGCACACCAGAAAAAAGAGGGGATGGGAAAAAAAGGGGAAAGGGGGGGGGGCACAACAATTTTTTAAAGAAAAAAAAAATTTCCCAAAAAACAGAACCCCCCGTTTAGAAATTTAGGAAAAAATTTTGGGGGCATATGACAAAAATGTTTTTAAAAAAGGTAGGGAAAATTCTTAAAAAAAAAACACGGAGGGTCTTTTTAATTTCCCCTTTTAATTTTAGGAATTTCCTAAGTGGAAGGGTTCCCAAAGCCCCCCTTGAAAACCCCAAATAAAAAAATGGGGCGCCTTTTTTAGGGGGAAAAGGGTCAACAAAAAAACCACAATGATTTCCCCCAAAGGGAAAAAAAGCCACCCTTTGGGTCGATCGAAAACCATTAGGTATTTTAAAAAAGTGGGGAAAAAAATGTATTTTAGCCCCTATGTAAAAGGGAAACCAAAAAAGAACTTCCCCCTAGTTTTGCCCACTAATTAAGAGTAATTTGGGAATTTTTGGGTTTTGTAAACTGTTTTAAATCTAAAGGGGTTTTTTAAAAAAAAAAATGCATCCCCTGGGAAAGTGGTCCCAGTACATAGGGAAAAAAACCAAAGGACCCTAAAGAAAGGGGGTTTGGGGGAAACACCTTTGGGGAAAGTGAGAAAAACCCAAAAGTAAAAACCCCCTTTTTTGGGTCAACATAAAATTTTGGGTGAGACCAAATTTTTTTATTTTTTTTTTTTTTTTTGGATTAAAAAAAATTTCCTTTGGGTATTGAAAAAATTCGGGGGTTAAAAATCCCGAGAGAGGTGATAAGGAAAAGGGTTTTTAAAAAAAAACAAAAAAAAGACCGGAAAGGGTGTTTAAAATTAAAACGGGGCAAAACCCCAAGGGGCCCGAAAAAAGAGGTTTCTTTAAATTTTTGGGTTTTTTCCTTTAAAAAAACCCCCCCCCCCCTTGATGTTTCCCCCCCCTTTCCCCTTTCCCCCTTTTTTCCAACCCCTCTGTTTCTGGGGTGCCCCCCCCTAAACCCCCAAAAGGGTTTAAACTGAACGGATAGTTCTTAACCCCCATTAAAAACATGTTATTTATTAAACAAAATCATATGTTTTTTGGGTCTTTTAAAATATTTCCCTTTTTAGTGGGTAATTATAAAAAAATTTTAAAAACTTTTCCCTTTTTCCCCGGCGAAAGTAATAATTATTAAAGACGGGACCCAATTATTTTCTCTAAACTTTCAAAATAAACCCTCTAAGGATGGAACTGTGTAATTTTAATTAAAAACTGGGCTAACAAAAAAGGCTGTCTCTCCAAACTGTAATAAGTCTTAAAGTATGACTTTAAAAAAAGTATGACCAGCCTGGGGATACTATTAGACAATACAGAGATCGGTTTAAAAAAAGTTTGTCCGGCGCGCCAGCAATGGGTTTTCGCAGGGCGCCCGGTGAGCTGGAAGCCAGAAATGGAAGGTAAAAACATCAAAAAAACCGGAAGGGGACGGTGATCACTTTTCCCCTAGCCCCGGGGCCCGGGCCGCCTGCTCTTAAAGGAAGCTGAAAAAACCCCCGAGAAAAACTTCCGGTTTTAGCCGGCAGTTTTACATAATCCGGGGCCCCAAACAAACAAAGGGGGGGATATGTCCCCGGTGAAAAAAAAAACAGGTAAGCCCTTTTTATGTCAAACCTTTTTAAAAGGGGATCAACTTTAACTTATTTTTGCACTTTTGGCCCCGTTTGGGTCTATTGTGGGCTTTATAAGGCCACCAATTTTTAAATTATTGGTCCCCCCGAGGAAAACCCCCCTTTGGGAAACTTTTGGGGGAAAAAACCCCCGTCGGGAATCGGTTTGGGGTGCTTTGGGGGCTCTGGGGTCTTAAAATGAAAGATAAGTACAAAAAAAAAAACCAAAAAAAAATTAAATAAAGATCCCCTCAATTTTTTATTGGGGGCGTGAAACTGACAAAATTTGGGGGAATTTTTTTCCCCTTTTTCCAAAACCCTTTGGGGCATCTAATGGGGGCAGAAAAATAATAAAATAAAAATTTCCCCCACCTTTTTTTTTTAAAAAAAAGATTTTGGTTTAAAGGGGGAAAAAGGGTGGGGGCCTTCTCGGACGGGGCCCCCCCTCCCCCTTTCCCGGGGGGAATTTCCCTTTCCCTTCCTTTAAAAGTACTTTAAAAAAGGGCCCCCCGGCCCTTGAAATGGTTTAAAAAAACATTTAGACATCTTTTTTTTTTTTTGAATTTTAAAAAAATTACCTCATTTGTACTGGAGGAAAATTATTATTAAAGTAAATTTCTAGTAAGTTTAAAAGGGGGTTACCTTTTGGGGTTTTAAGGGGTATTTAAAGTTTTTTAAAATTTGAAATAATAAAAGATTATTTTTAGAATAGGGGGCCCTGTATTTTGGGGTTTTTCTGTGATTGGTTTTTTTTTGATGTAAAAAAGGGGTTTTTTTTAGACCCCCCTTTTTTTGAACTGTATTTTTTTTTTTATTTACCACCTTTAAACCAACGCATGTAATGCGGGGGGCACACATACAACACACAGAGATGGGCCCTTAAGATCATCGTGCAAAAAAAAATCTGCGTCTAAAAAACCGATTTTTTTTGGATATGTTCCAGACCCAAATTGACTTTTTTGGTTTATCCAAAAGGGAAATAAAGGGCTCCCCAAACGCATAGAGGGGGTTGCCCGGGCCCAGCACCAGAATCATATCGAGCGGCCTTCAGAAACAGGGGAGGAGAAAATTACAGACAAACGAAACCGGCTTTCCACGGGATAATGGGGATCTTTTTTGGGAACTTTCATCAAGAGGGAACCCGGCATGGATTTTGATGATTTGTCCCCCCAAATTTGGGCCGAGGTCCCCGATTATTTCCCTTTCTATTTCACAACCCTTTTCAAACAGAAATGGTTTTTTTTTTTAAAAATGATCATTTCTTACTAATTTTTTTTATTCTCATTTCCCCAAAAAGGGTCTTTTTGCGGGTTTTTTGCAGTAAAGACCTGTAAAAAATATCAGTTGTACCCTTTGGGTTTTATGAAAAAAAAAAGTATCCCATTTACTCACTTCAACTTTAAAATAATTTTACTGTCAAATGGTTTTGGGGGTTTATGGTGGGTGTGAGTTTTCAACTTAAAAATCGGTTTCCCTTTGGGAAAAGAAAAAGTGGCTTCCCAAAAAGGCATTTCTCCCTCCAACAAATTTTTTAACCTGGCTGAGGGAAATCATTTTTTAAAAATTTTTTTTTGGGCATGCTGCTGTGAAAAGCAGCTAACTACAGGGGCCCAATTTTAAAAAAAGTGGTTTCTAACAGGAAAATTTGTTTTTTCACAATTGTCAAGGGGTAGGATTTGGGGAATTTCGGGGACTATGTTTTGGGTTGATAGTCGATTTCGGCAAATTTTTCAATAAAAAATCCCATTGCCCAATAATAGATTTTGGCGGGCCCATCGACCCCTTAAAGTCAAAGGAAAAAAGGAAAAAACACCTTCATTCTTAAAAACCCCAAAAAGGGATGGAGAAGCTGGGGGGAAAATTAAAAATCCACAATTTGTCAAATGGATACGTTTTTACATGTTAGGCAACAACTTCGGTTATAAAAAACCCCAGAAAAAAAAATCACCCGACCATTTTTAAATATCTCTGTCTTGCACCACGCCGACCCCCTTAAAAACCCGCATGACCCCAAATTAAAAAGTGCCAGAAGGCAAATTATTTGAACCCTCTTTTTCTTGGGAAATGGACAATTTTAATATCCCTGTCCCCGGGGAAGCAGCATGAGCCCCAAAATCATGACCCCAGATTTAAAAAATTGTCGGAAAAAAGGAGTCTTTCAACCACCATTTTAGTTGAACTGGAAATTTAAATATATTTTGTCCTGTCCCCCGCAGTAAAGACCATTTAAAAAAACCCGTCTGACCCCCAGATTAAAAAATGCTGGGAAAAAGGGGTCTTTCAACCACCATTTTTGTTGAACTGGACAATTTAATATACCTGTCCTGGGGCCCCAGCAAAGA
>JAODAL010058259.1:0-22192 GCA_025379985.1 Phyllomedusa bahiana
CTCTTGCTGGGACATTTGGGAGGCGCCCGGGCTGGGAAGGTTATGGGGCCCTCTCTGGCTGGACATTTTATGGGGGGCGCTCACTGGCTGGGACGGTTGATGGAGGCGCTCTCTGGCTGGGACAGTTGATGGAGGCCTCTATGTGCTGGGACAGATGATGGAGGCGCTCTCTGGCTGGGACGGTTGATGGAGGCGCTCTCTGGCTGGGACAGGTGATGGAGGCAGTCTCTGGCTGGGACAGTTGATGGAGGCACTCTCTGGCTGGGACAGTTGATGGAGGCGCTCTCTGGCTGGGACAGTTGATGGAGGCGCTCTCTGGCTGGGACAGATGATGGAGGCGCTCTCTGGCTGGGACAGTTGATGGAGGCGCTCTCTGGCTGGGACAGGTGATGGAGGCAGTCTCTGGCTGGGACAGTTGATGGAGGCGCTCTCTGGCTGGGACAGATGATGGAGGCGCTCTCTGGCTGGGACAGATGATGGAGGCGCTCTCTGGCTGGGACAGATGATGGAGGCGCTCTCTGGCTGGGACGGTTGATGGAGGCGCTCTCTGGCTGGGACGGTTGATGGAGGCGCTCTCTGGCTGGGACGGTTGATGGAGGCGCTCAAGGTGAGTAAAATTTTTTTTTTTTTTAATCTGCAACTGTATTGGAACAGATGTATGAGACAGAGTCTGCCTGGAATGCAGAGTCTGCTGTGGAGTGGAGTGTCTGTCTTGTTTCAGGGGACTTGCTGCGGCGGGAGGAAATTGCAGGCTTTATGATTAGAGACCAGGCACTATGTTAACAGGGCTGGCGAGTATAGGAGTTAACCGCAGACCATGCAGTGCTGGGAGTCCCAGACTGAAATGCCGGATGTGCTGCCAGCAGACAAGCACGTCAGAGCTTAAGAAGGCACAAGCGCATCAGAGATCGCAGTCTCAGGCAGCTGCTCAGAGCTCCAAGTTGGTAGGACAGCATGTGAAGCTGTAGCAGGAGGCAAGACTGTGATGGGACCAACAGCTTCAGTCAGTTTTCCCAACTTGCCTCAGGTCAGAGTGTTAGGCTGGCCAGGTGCTAGAAAGGCAAGGATTAGTGCAGTCCACAAGCCTTAGCCCAGGGACCAGAGATAGCAAGTGAGCTCCTGGAAAGTCTGTGTACAGTGCTGCAGGCACCAGAGGGGGAGTGCAGATGCCCAAAGATGGAGTGTTACCTTGCTGGCTGCACTGACTGGTAGGCCGCAGATACAGAGCAGATGGATCTTTAGTTCTGTACTGTGTAGTCGGTCACCGGAGGGCTCAAAACGTTCCTCAGGAGTTCATGGATTATGCCTCGTCCCCCGCACATACAATACGATCATATTGTACGCCTGGGGATATAAGTGACATGTCAATTATTCACGGCGAGTAATGCATGTCTATGGGGCTGGCGGGCTTCCGGCCCTCCTGTGCCTCGGGAGTATGTACTGATCAGCACGAACTCCCAAAACACACAGTGTATTGCAGGGTGTACTGTACACGCCGCAATACACCGTGTGAACATACCCTAATATGGTGTAAGCTAGTGAATGGGTTGATTGAGTGTATACAGGATAGGAAAGGTACCTATTATTTGTCTTAATCTAGATAGTTCAGAGTTTTCATAGAGTTTAAATGTAAAATAATGCACTAGGGGAGAAGGAATCCTTTGTCTGGTGTCATGTTGTCAGTTCTGTATTAGACAGGACTTCAGATGAAAAGGTTTTAGGCGTCCTGATTTTTGACAGATTCAAAATGAGTCCCCATTGTGGCCAGGCAATAGGTAAAGCAAGTCAAATTCTTAGCTGCATGGTTAGAGATATAACTAGAAGACACAGGGAGCTTTGATCCTGCTGTATAGCGCTCTAGCGAGACCACATATGGAATATGGAGTTCACCTACCAAAAGATATGGAGAAAAAAGGATGGATCCAGAGAGGAGTACAGAATTGGTGGATGATCTCAAGCACAAAAGTTATCAAGAAAGGCTGACATATCTGTTTGAGCATATACTTGTATTTCCTAAGAAGTGATGATTCTGGAGCATCTTTCCTTAGACATCTATGTCGTATGGTTCATCTGTTATTCTATTTAGAAATGTGTTACTAAATTGTCAACTGGGTGTAACCAATTGGGGATGTATCCCTGCACAGTATGACTTTGTCCAATCAGTGGTAAAGGAATCAGTGTGTACAGGGACACACATTTGACAATTAGAATGGTAACACCCAGCTGACTATTTAGCGATAAATTTCTAAAAAGAATTGCTGTTTACTAAGATGAACATGTCAGGGGATGTCCTTTAGGTTCTCATTAGGTTCTTTAGGTTTGTATAACCTAGAGGAAAGAAAGTAAAAAGGAGTCATGATCGAAATCTTTACATATAAGTTACAGAAGGGAAGAAGGGAAATGGGAAAAATGATTGAGATGCTTGCATGTGTTTAAAGGAGTGTATCCTTTTGAGGATAGGGAGAGGAGTTAAAATGTTTTTATGTGTTACAGTCATAGATATTGCATGACCAAGTAAACTTGTTTTGATGTCCCATTACGTCCGAGTCCCAAAAGTCAGTCTCTTCATGTTTAATGCCCAGAGCTCTCTGCACTGAGAATTTCTCTGGCCTCTCATCTCAACTCAGTGATGGCATTAGGGGTCTTCTTAATGGGCAGTAGAGCCGTCTCTTATACCTGAGAAGAGTGGCTGGGGTAACATGAAGGGTCTGCCTTCTAAGCACTTGCAATCATAGCTGCTGGGTTGTTAAAATATTTTTTTTTTCCATCAGGCAACCTACATGACCAGAACCCAAGGTGAGTTTTCACTGCATTCCCTATGTATATAAAATGAACAATAATATGGGTGTAACGAAAATAAAGAAATAAAAATTAATTCATTGAATTCATATTTATTTGTTTATTTTCGTTACCCCCATATTATTGTTCATTTTATATACACATCGGTACAACTTAATGAGTGTTATCATTTGACTTCTGCCATGTACAGTTTTATTTTAGATTGCATTAGAAAACCCATAAGAGCGTCGCTCGCTCTCCCATTGGCCCAAATAATCGCGCCTCTTTTAACTTAGCCAATCACAAACAGAGCTCGCTTTGCATTTCTTTTCCCCATAGAACTCTATGAGATAAGTAGCTCACCCGCTGATTGGCTAAGCAGGACGAGCCCTTCTTCCCCCCCAACCAATCACAGTACTAGAACATTTCCCATAGACAGTAATAACTTTTAGGGGGCCCTTCTATCGCGCCCTTCTTTCTCCACTCAAAATAGACGCACTACATATGATTGGTGGATTCATATCTGCCATCTGGGCTCAACCAATCAGCTCTTTTCTGCCTTTTTTACTGTATTTTGAACTATCCCTCCTTTTCATTTGATTGGTCAATAATTCTCCATAGGTTATAATGGTTCACTGTCGCTCCTATTCTGATTGGTCTATATTTCTCCATAGGTTATAATGGTTCACTGTCGCTCCTATTCTGATTGGTTGGTTTCTGACGACCAATGAGAAGAGCTTAAAAAATTTGAATTACTGTATTTCCCGGCAATTCTCTATATCGCAATTCCTGATGTAGCGCCAGTCTCGGCGACAAACGCGTTGTTAGGGATTTGATTGATTTATGTTTATCCCCTTAACGACCGCGCACCGTCTTTTGACGGCGGCCGGTGCGGGTCGTTCGTCTGCAGCGACGTCTTTTGACGTCGCTGCAGACATCGGGGTTTGCAGCGCCCGATGCCGCAGCTGCGCTGGGATCGGGGCTGAACTACACAGCCCCGATCCCAGAGCATGTCCTGCAGGCATCGGGGAGCGGCGGAAACCTCCGCAACCCGATGCTTTAACCCTTTGATTGCGGCGGTGCGTTACCGCAGCGCAATCAAAGGGATCCCCTGCTCTGTCGGGTGATCGGAACACCCGGTGACCCGACAGAGCCCGGGGAACGGCTGCACAGTCAGCTCTGGGGACCTAGCGTGGCCCCAGAGCGGTCTGTGTAAGAAGCCAGTGATTAGGACGCACTGTGTGCTGTCCTAATCACTGCCTGTGTCAGACTGACACAGATTAGCATGTATTAGCATATATGAATATGCTAATACATTACTAAGTGTAAAAAATTTTAAAAAAAAAATGTTAAACAGTTCTCCCTTCATGGAGTCAAAAAAAAAGTACAAAAAAAACATAAAAAGTGTAAAAAAAAAGAATAAAAAAAATAAATAATAAAATAAAACTAAATATTTAATAAAAAATAATTGTACATAAATTACACGCACAAACAAACCTACACATATTTGGTATCCACACGACCGTAATAACCTGTAGAATTAATCTAACAAGTTATTAAGTGTGAAATGTTAATGGTGTACAAAAAAAATTTTTGGAAAAAAATAAAAAAAATACTGCAATTATTTATAAGTGTACTTAAACTATTCCCTTATAAAGTACAATTTGTCTTGAATAAAACGAGGCCTCATCCAACTGCGTCATTGAAAAAATAAAAAAGTTACAACTGTTTAAATGCAAGGAGGCCAAAACTAAAAAAATGTTCTGGTCATTAACTACTTTTCAGGCGTTCGGCTTAAGGGGTTATAGAAGGTTTCAGCTCTTTTTCAGATAATATTTTACACCTAATAAAAACATTTTTTTTCTATCATACTCCATGCCGAAAGGCGCTGAGAACCGAGATTTCATTGCCCCGATCTGGCCATAGACTACAAGGCTACAAAGTAGCTCGCGCTCTGATTGGCCGAGATAGTCAAGCCCCAGCTAGCTCAACCAATCAGCTCTTTTCTACATTTTTACTGTATTTTCAACTGTCCCACCTTTGAATTTGATTGGTCAATAGTTCTCCATAGGTTTTAATGGGTCACTGTCGCTCCTATTCTGATTGGCTGGTTTCTGCCGACCAATGAGAATAGCTTACAGAATTTGAATTACTGTATTTCCCGGCAATTTCCAAGATCCTAATTCCTGATGTAGCGCCGTTCTGGATTTTTGGAAAGTGATTTTATTTATGTATTTTTTTAGTAGGTTTGAGCTCTTTTTCAGAGAATGTTTTACACCTAATAAAGGCAGTTTTTTTATTCATACTCCATGCCGCACGGACATGTTTAATGATTTCTCGCTGTTTTCCAGCTTGTCTCGAATCGGAATACATGTTAGGCGCAGTCCCGCACTGCGCCCCACACACTGGCGAGGCGCAGGGAACTTTTCACCGCATGTATGAGCTCACCTCCTCGGACGGCGAATATTAGGCGCAGTCCCGCACTGCGCCTAAGTCCCCGCACTGCGCCTCACACACTGGCGACCCCCGGTGGACTTTTCACCGCATGTATGATTGCACTACCTCGGGCGGCGAATCTTAGGCGCTGTCCCGCACTGCGCCCATGTCCCCGCACTGCGCCTCACACACTGGCGAGGTGGACTTTACACCGCATGTATGAGAGCACCTCGGCGCCGACATACATGAGGCGCAGCTTTCACGTTCGAGCGCTCGAAAACTTGTGCTCCGACGTGGCGAGCTTCATACATGTCGCCCTTGGTGTCTGTTCAGACCTCCACATTTCAGGGAGAGAAGATTCCAGCTATAACCTGATCTGACGGCAGATGAGCCTTTACAGTTTTGATCAAAAGTGTACACTAAGGGCCACATGTATGAAAACTGTTTAGGTCTAAAACTCACTTTTTTGCCCATAGTAACCTATGGGCAACAAAGTGAATTTTAGACCTAAACAGTTTTCATACATGTGGCCCTAAGTAGCAGAAATGATTTTCAAAAAAATTCCTATGTCCCCTTTGACTGTTTTTTAGTGTTTGTAGAGTGTGGCTGATATTGTGTTGTGTATGCATTGCTTTGGGCTGCCACTCCAGCATGCACGTATATACTCATTTTTCAAAATGGATGTGCTGACTATTTTTTGTTTTTGGACTGTATGCATGGGGAAGTGGCTGGCCCCATCTTGGTTTTTGCACTCCACCCATCTACACAGGTGTTTTTAATCAGATCAGGTTATAGCTGGAATCTTCTCTCCCTGAAATGTGGAGGTCTGAACAGACACCAAGAGAGGTAACATATAGCGTAAGTTCCCATCTGAATTGAGGTCACCTTGCCAACGGTTGATGAGCTTTTACAGTTTTGATCAAAAATGTACACGAAGATCCTCAAAACTTTAATGCATTCCAAAGTAGCAGAAATTCCTTTCAAAAAATTTCCTATGTCCCCTTTGATTGTTTTTTAGTGCTTGTAGAGTGCTGCTGAGATTGTGTTGTTTTTAAAATATTTTCCGACATTGCTTCTGATCTCCTCAATAAATTTCCGATTTTGCCCCTTTGTTTCAATTTAGTTTCCAAAACAAAAACAACTATTCCTTCATTCAGGAGGGAATTCTGTTGAATAATTTGAAGTTTGTATTAGCTCCACTTTGGAGTGCATACAATTTGTTATTTTTATTATTTTTTTTTAACTTAAACCAGCAATTTACGCATATGTTTTTCTGTTTTTGCTATTATGGCTTTCACAGTGTGAAATAAATAACACAATTATTTTATAGTAATGAATGAACATATGAATATGGCACTACCCATCATGCATTGTGTGATTACTTTAAAATATATTGCAATACCTCTGTATTATACTGATAGGTAACCGACTTGGCTGGACCCAATAGGATCATGACAATGGCAAACCTGAGGACCTTTCTAATGCCTCCAGTTGCAATAGACTCTAACAGCACCCCTGCCCATTGGTAACAAAGTGAGCCTCTTGTTTCTGTTAGAGGCTGCAGTCAATATGAACCAAGGCATCAAAGAGGTTTTGCTAAGGTGAATCTTGCTTGTATCTAAGAGGTTAAATGCCAGGAGGATTTGAGCTTTTTCTTATCTTCTGAGCACCAGCTTCAACTAGCACAGGACACCTACTGTATGCAGTAATTATTCAAAAAACATGGCGCATTAGAGTAAAACCCCATAGCAGGTGTATTGCCGGTCATTATGGAATTAAACTGGAAGGGAAAGCAAAAAAAAACAAAAAAAAGATTTAATGTAGATCTTCTAAGGACAGCCAACTAAAGTAATTAACCTCAAAACCAGCAATCAGAGCAAATTACTGCACTTCTGTCCTTTGAGATAAGTCTGTGATTTTCTTGCTATAAAACTTCACGTCAAAATTCTTCTACAAAGACATGTACCAGGAAATATTCCCATGACCTCCTGAGAGGGAAATATTCCAGTAAACAAATTTTGCAAACACTACAGCTTGTCAGCATGCAAAAATATCAGTAATGAAATAGTAGAAAGACATACACAGCACATACACGTTATATATTCATCTATAGCTGTTAAACAAAATACAGAAAAATGAGCATAAGATTCTTAGTCCATATTTTGATCAAACTGTACATGTGTGATGGCCTTAGCTGTTTACATGGCACAGTACAAATACCGGTCGGTTTATCCACTGTTTTCGTGCCATGCACACGGCCGCCGGGGGACGCCTTTTCTCAGCGGTTTGCGGAGAAAAGCCCACCCCCTTCACATAGACATGTTCATGTTCCAGCCGAAAACTGGTCGGAAGAATGAACATGTTCTATGTTTTTTAGGCCGCTGGTGGTCTGAAAAACCGCCGGGCGGAAAACCCGTGCAGTGGGGACTGCTGCGCGGGTTTTCCATAGAGGCCCGTTTTAAAAGTTTTCACCCGGTTTGCAGATGGTTTTAAAAACCGAAAACCGTCTGAAAAAACGGGTGAAACCCCGTGCAGGGGGGAGAAGGCCTTACACCTATTAGAGTACGGACCATGTAAAAATGTCAGAGGAAGGACAGTAAGGTGCCAAGTGCAGTTACATAGTTTGATTAAAATGTATACTAGAAACATTATGTTCATTTTCAAAAATGTTGCTCAATGTACAATACCAGAATGTGTGCTCCATGTCTTTTTTTTGCTACATTTGAATAATATTTATATACAGCAGTCTGTATAATCTATTTTTTTTTCTCGCTATCAGCATGCTAACCACTTGGTCCCAGTGTTTTTTTTAATTTCTAGGAGACTACTTTAGGAAACCAGTTATTTTTTTAATCTGTTTGAAAAGGGGAGTTTTTATGATCTGTTCACATGGTATGGGGTGGGGTGGTGTAGCCCAGTGCCATGGTGCCGATCTTGCCAGCAGGTGTGCAGTCATGGTGCCAGGTTGCTACTGGTATGGGTTTAGTTGCTTCAGAATTCACCATGCAGTGCAATGCCTATTAGACTAGGAATCTACTTAAAAGAGAAAAGGTTCCTGTGAATTGGTATATGACTTTGGCTATGGTTACCCTGATCGTAGGGAGATCTGCAGATAGAAGCTGGGAACGCTCCTTAAAGGTTTGCACTGCAAATTGGGAATGTGAGTTGTAAAAAAAAGTCAACTCATCTCTTCTGAGGTGGTGATGCTGAGAGTTCTAAAGCTAAAATTTGTATCTATGTCAGATATTATATATATATTTACATCAGCTCTGTTGGTTGCTGGAGGCCCTGCTCTTTCACTAAAGGGGTTTTCTTTCCATGAAGTTTCACAAAGCCACAGCCAGCTTCAGACTCACACTTCCTGGTTAGGCTGTGGGAAGTTATATAGCAGTGACTGACATATTCCTAGCTGAGCCTGTTGAAATGACATGAGCGCTGGAGGTTTGTAAACTGTAATGCACAAGGCTACAGAGTTCTAAAGGGTTAAAGCTTCTTGGCAAGTAATTTAAATGCATTGCTTAATGAGCAGATAAGGAACAGAGCAGGGAGTGAGTCATCATCCCCACCACTACTCCTGCCTGTAAGAGCAAAGAGAGGTGGCTGGTAACTAGGGAAATTTGTGTGCAAATGCATGAGATAAGATTTGCTCCTAGCTCTGAAGAGAAGCAAAATCTGAACAGCAATGTAATTGGTAATAGTCTTTATTTACCTATTCCTACATGTTTAGAGCTAATCAATGAAACAGGAATACTCTTTTAAAGCCCCATTCACTTTTTAAGAATATGGCAAAAGCAACACAAAAGCTAAATTTGTAAGGGGCTATTCAGATCATGTTTTAGATTCCATTCATGGATCCATCGGGATACTTTAATACTGTGTTTAATATGAAAAATAATTGTGCAAACATAACACACAAATAAATACACCAAATACATGTCACGATCTGCAAATTCCTCTGCCTCCTGCCTGCATGCAATTGTGTGTTTGATCCTGGTGGTTGGAATTTGCTAATTCTGTTCAGTGCTGCAACAGTTAACACCTCCAACTGGGCTGGGCCAGGTGCAGCACTTCCTCATCTGCTGACTCCTATAAAAGACACCTCTTACCAACAGTCTGGGCCTGAGTATTGGTGTTGCTGGGCCAAGGCCTGCTTCCCTGCCTTAAGCCTCCTGCATCCTGTGCTTGCTGCGTTCCTGAGAAGTTCCTGTGTTCCTCAGCCGTGACTCCTGGAAGATTCCTGTGTTCCTCAGCCGTGACTCCTGGAAAGTTCCTGTGTTCCTCAGTCGTGTCTCCTGGAAGATTCCTGTGTTCCTCAGCCGTGTCTCACGCAAGGTTCCTGTGTTCCTCAGCCGTGTCTCACGCAAGGTTCCTGTGTTCCTCAGCCCTGCCTCCTGGAAGGTTCCTGTGTTCCTCAGCCGTGTCTCCTGGAAGGTTCCTGTGTTCCTCAGCCGTGTCTCCTGGAAGGTTCCTGTGTTCCTCAGCCGTGTCTCCTGGAAGGTCCCTGTGTTCCTCAGCCGTGCCTCCTGGAAGGTCCCTGTGTTCCTCAGCCCTGCCTCCTGGAAGGTTCCTGTGTCCCTCAACCGTGCCTCCTGGAAGGTTCCTGTGTCCCTCAGCCGTGCCTCCTGGAAGGTTCCTGTGTCCCTCAGCCGTGCCTCCTGGAAGGTTCCTGTGTCCCTCAGCCGTGCCCCCTGGAGGGTTCCTGTGTCCCTCAGCCGTGCCTCCTGGAAGGTTCCTGTGTCCCTCAGCCGTGCCTCCTGGAAGGTTCCTGTGTCCCTCAGTCGTGCCTCCTGGAAGCTTCCTGTGTTCCTGAGTCGTGCCTCCTGGTGGTGTCCGGTGGTCCTCTGCAGTTCCTCCTGGCAGAATCCTGTGTTCCGCTGTTGTCTCTCCTGTCCCACGGTGACCCTAGGCCTTTCCTTTTGAGGACAAGTATTCCAGCCTAGCCCTTACTTCCCTGGCCGCGGTAGGTGGAGTCTGCCTCCGCGGTCCCAAGGATCCACCTTCCCATCCACGTTTCAAGTGTTTTCCTTTTGCTTCTTGTACCATGTTTACTCAAATAAAGCCTTGAAACATAACGACATACACATACTAGGTAGGTATCAAATTTAATCAGATTCATTTAATAGAGGTTAGTGTGAAACATGCATGGTGTAAAAAAAAAATGAAAAAAAGAAATGCAGAAATTTTTTTTTCGTTTATATTCACAACACAAAAAATGTTTTTTTTAAATAAATTACACAGTAATTTATATGTATCATCAACCTACAGCAACGAAATGCAACTTTTTCCCTATAAAACAAGGTCTCATAAAACTGAAAAAACAGTTATGACTGCTGAAAAGCAGGGAGACAAGAACGGAAACATTTAGCTGGTCATTAAAAGGGTTTTCTTACTACAAAGATTGGCTATCAACATGTAAAGAAATGTAAATCAAGACTTTTTCCACATATATTATTCTTTCGATTTTACCTTTGTCAGCAGATAAGAGATTCTATCTGCTCTGATTGCACACAGCTTTCTAAGTTTACCTGACAATATCTCTCTTCCTGATTAGACAACAGGAAAAAAGGTCACCATGAATGGAGCTCACTCCATAGCAGACTCTTTGGGGGACATGTATGAAGATCGGCGCGTCGAAGCGCCTGTTTTCACTTTTTTTACCTTGAAAACTGCACCTCATGTATGTCCGTGCCGAAGTGCGGTCATAAATGCGGGGCGAACTTCGACGCCTCCGGCAGACAGACCACATTCAAATAGGTCTGTCTGTTGGAGCTGTAATGCGCCTCACTTTGCCGACCTGCATTCATACATGCGTCGGAATTTTCGAATGTGGAGCATCCCGCCCCAGAACGCCCTTTATGTTAGGCGCATTACAAAATGGCGAACCTTGCGCCTAACAGAGCATTAGATGCGTCCGACAGCAGAGCCGGCACAGTGAGGCGCATTATACGCCTGAAAATGTGTGAAAGCGCCTTTATCTCTAACAAGATTAGCTTTTGTTTACATATAAGCAATTGTTTTCACTTCTCAGAGCCCTTGTAGCTTTGTTTACACAGATTAAATCTCCTGGATGTCTTTGTAATGTCTCAGCTAATTATAGAGGAGCTAAATATGTTAATCACTGCTATAGAACTACCCACAACCTGACAGACGGAGTGGATGAATAGCCTGTGACACAGTGAAACAGTGTGGTGACAAAACCCTTTAAGGCCTTTAAGGCCTTTTTAGCCCTGGTGCTTAAGGGGTTAAGGCTAGGTTCAAACATTTTGTTTTTAATTAACTGATTTGGTAAGGATTTCACATACCTGCTCCAAATTTAAGGTTATTATAAAGACAACTCCATGATGTCAGGAAGGGAGTATGGAGTGGGCTCACTTGCTAGGACCATTCTGTATGCAGCAAGTACCTGCAGTGAGTTGCTGCTGGGATCAGTGATAATTCTGATCCCAGTCTTTTACCTGCTTAGATACCATGGTAAACATAACTACGGCATCCAAGGGATTGAGAAACTTTTCTGATCCCCGATCGCCTTGCCTGTAAAACAAATTGCAGTTTGCTCACTGCATACCATGTTAAGGTATGGTCACATGGCGTCTTTGCCATTTATGCCCCGCAACTACGGTAATTCATAGCACTCATTGAGAGCTATGATTGCCTGCTGTTTTCCCTGAGGGCCGGGACAGAGCGTTTTAGAAGTAGGCACTAGCCAGCGCATACTTCTAAAACACTCTTAGTCAATGTTCACACGGCTTATTGCCGACGTAATTGCGGGGACGGATTTCTCCCCGCAATTATGCCGGCAGCCGTGCAGCAGGGGTGGGGCGCCGGCAGCTCGCCGGCCCCATAGACAGTCATTATTCACAGCGCGTACACGCCCTAAATAATTGATATGTCACTTTCTCCCCCCACGGCGGATTCGCTGAGCGGGGAGAAGAGACGGAATCCACAGTTCTCTATGAGAACTGTGGATTACCGTAGTTACTGGGACGGATTGGAGCCGTACTGCAGCGCAAATACGGCGCGCAGTACGGCTCCAATCAGTCCCAGAATAAGCCGTGTGAACGAGGCCTTAGGGAACCATTCACACGGCTGATTTTGGCACTGATTTTTAGCCGGTACTGCGCGCCGTTTTTGCGCTGCAGTACGGCTGAAATCCGTCCCCTGTCATTACGGTAATCCATAGTTCTCATAGAGAACTATGGATTCCGTCTCCTCTCACCACTCGGCGAATACACCGGGTGGGGAGAAAGTGACATGTCAATTATTTACGGCGTGTACGCGCCGGGAATAATGCATGTCTATGGGGCCGGCGAGCGGCTGGCCCCCCGCTCTGCCCCCGCTGTACGGCAGCCGGCGTAAAATTTCGGGGCGAAATCCGTCCCCGCAATTATGCCGGCAATAAGCCGTGTGAACTGTGACTTAGGGTATGTTCACATGATGTCTTGTGGCGCGTACCTGTGCCCGCCGCAAGGCGCTGTGTGTTTAGAAGAATGTGCTGCTCAGCACATTCTTCTAAAGGGCAGAGGGGGCCATTCACTTTCAGTATCCCTGCCGCGTATACGCCAGAAAGAAGTGGCATGTCTTTTCTTTCGACCGGTGTTCAATACACGGTGGGAAAGACGGTAGATAATCATAGCTCTATATGAGAGCTATGATTACCGTAATTACAGGATGTATAACGGGGCACAATGCAGCGCAACTACGCCCTGAAATACTTCCTAAAAGACGCCATGGGAAATTAAATTACAAAAATTAAAAGTACAAATAATACATTTTTTTGTAAATGCATATTAAAAAAACAAAAGTTCAAAACACCACTTTACTTATCAAATTACATATAACTTGCATCACTGCTTCCCTAAAAGTCAGATCTACTAAAATATATAATTATTTATTCCATACAGTGCATGCAGTAGAAAGAAAGTACCCAACAACAAAATTATGTTTTTTCGGTTGCTTCTCATCGGCAAAAAATTGCAATAAAAACTGACTAAAAAAGTTGTGTGTACCCCAAATACCGATGAAAATTACTCTCCAGCTAACACAAAACAAGCCGTCTCACTAGCCCATGGGCAAAAATATTAAAAAGTTACTGGTCTCAGAAAATGGCACTGCAAAGCTTTTATTTTTGTTTTAAACTAGTAAAGCATAATGAAAACTTTAAAAATGTGGTGTCCTAAGAATCTTACCTACTGGCAGAATAAATATTTCATTTACACTGTACAATGAACGACATAAAAACAAGACCCCGCTAAACATGGTATAGTTGTGTAAGAATTTTTAGGCTTCCTGGTCCATTTTTTGGCTTCCAAATCTATTATATAATACAGTGAATGGTATCATTCAAAAGTACAACTCGTCCCACAAAAAAGAGCCTCATATCACTATTTAGAGAGAAGCACAGGCTAAATGCGCGTTGGGGCATGTGTTTTCCTATCCACCCTCCTCCTCCTAATTACGTGATCTTTGTGGATTGGTGGTACTCCATCTTTCAGGTTAGGTATTAATACTGATATTTACTATTAATCACTATGCTTTATGCCTTTAAAAAGGGTTGTCTTACTATAAGGATGGCTTTATATGTTAAAGATCTTGCAAAAACAAGTCACTTTGCAATATGTGTCCATTAACAGTGTCCTACCTATTCCTAGATATCCCCTCCTGTATGGGCTGCCAGCACTGGTTGCTATAGCTACAGACCTGGCTTCTACTGCAGCCTAGTGGAAGACAGTAAACACGCCCCTGAATTCGAAATTAAACTGAGATGAGATGAACCAATGTAGTGAGACAACCAGTTTATTATCGGGTAACCCTCTTCAATCACTGATATATATGCTATAATATTAGAGGATATTTTGATTAAAGGGACGCGCTCAGTACAGATTTATTGCCATTTTTTAACAAATCCTTTTATGACATTTGTCTATTTGTTAATAAAGCGCTATATTATTTATTACTAAGTACGCTGTTTCTTTTTGATAGGTGAATATATTTGTGGATTTGGGTTCACCAAGTGCATGATTAAAGTCATTAGCCCTAATTGATATTATAGGTGTTGCATATTTAGACAAAAAAGGAAATAAGTCATGACTTTTGGAAGACGGGGATGAAAAACGAATGGGATGTAAACAAAAACGTTGCATGGCACGCATCACAAGTATTCATTATATGGTAGGGGCTAAGCACACACAATATGGCATCAATCATAAGGACATGGTTATTGTGTTCATGGCATTTATGTCAAACGTACATCACAAGTTTGAACATCCCCTAAGATAAATGAGTAATAGTTTTGGGATGTTTCACACAGAAATAAAATAAGTTCCATAAAGATGATAACCTTTACCTTATATAACCATAAATACAAATCACCAAAGACTTTGGGCGACATGTATGAATCTCGCCGCGTCGGAGCGAACGGAGCGCACGTTTTCGAGCGCTCGAACGTGAAAGCTGCGCCTCATATATGTCGGCGCCCGAGGTGTGCTCAGACATGCGGTGTGCCTCGCAAGTGTTTAAAGCGCAGTGCGGGACTGTGCCTAAGATTCGCTGCCGAGGAGGTGCGCTCATACATGCGGTGTAAAGTCCACCGCACCTCGCCAGTGTGTGAGGCACAGTGCGGGACTTAGGCGCAGTGCGGGACTGCGCCTAAGATTCGCCGCGAGGAGGTGCGCTCATACATGCGGTGAAAAGTTCCCTGCGCCTCGCCAGTGTGTGGGGAGCAGTGCGGGGACTTAGGCGCAGTGCGGGACTTAGGCGCAGAAGGGACTGCGCCTAACATGTATTCCGATTCGAGACAGGCTTGAAAACATCGATAATTCTTTAAACATGTTAGTAAAGAGCAAACAGAGTTGTCTTTCAAATTAATTAATGAATAAAGTGAAAAATCAAAGCTGTCTAAAAGCGATTAAATGTAGTGAAAAGTTGATCATTTAAAATTAAAGGGAAAATATATAAGAACGCTCAAGAAATAAATCTCAGCTCTCAGCTCCGTGCGCCATGGAGTATGAATCAAAAAAATCGTTTTTATTAGGTGTAAAACATTATCTGAAAAAGAGCTCAAACCTTCTAAAAACATACATAAATAAAATCACTAACAAAAAATCAAGAACGGCGCAACATCAGGACTTTGGATATTGAAAATTGCTGGGAAATACAGTAATTCAAATTCTGTAAACTCTTCTCATTGGTCGGCATAAACCAGCCAATCAGAATAGGAGCGACAGTGAACCATTATAACCTATGGAGAAGTATTGACCAATCAAATGAAAAGGCGGGACAGTTCAAAATACAGTAAAAAAGGCAGAAAAGAGCTGATTGGTTGAGCTAGTGGGGGTTTGGCTATTCCGGCTAATCAGAGCACGAGCTACTTTGTCCCATTGTAGTCTATGGAGAGATCGGGGCACTGAAATCTCGGCTCCGTGCGGCTTGGAGTATGATTAAAAAAAACTTTTTTATTAAGTGTAAAATATTATCTGAAAAAGAGCTCAAACCTTATATAAACATAAATCAATCAAATCACTAACAACGCGTTTGTCGCCGTCACCGGCGCTACATCAGGAATTTCGATATCGAGAATTGCCGGGAAATACAGTAATTCAAATTCTTGAAGCTCTTCTCATTGGTCGGCAAAAACCAACCAATCAGAATAGGAGCAACAGTGAACCATTATAACCTATGGAGTAGTGTTGACCAATCAAATGAAAAGGCGGGACAGTTCAAAATACAGTAAAAAGGCAGAAAAGAGCTGATTCTGCTGTGCCCTGTCTCGGGAGTAGCTTGGTCCTAGAACTGCTTTCTGTATTTGGGTCAGTTGTAGCTTAGGGACATTCATGAAAAAATTTTAGTGTCAGTTTTAGGGATATAGATTTCAGTGTAGGGTAGGATTTGGGGACAGTTAGATAGCGTCAATTATCACTATTACTCTTTTGTTTCTGGTGTGAATCTCCACTAAATGTGCACTTGTCATCATCCGCCTGTTGTTCATTTGCTGAATCATCTAGCGGTGAGTCTTTTTTCTTTGATCGATGCATGCTTTGTATTGTTATTTCCTGCAATTGCTAGTGTACTTCCCTGTTTACTTATTGCTGTTTGGCATCCACCATCATCATTACACATTGATGTCTAGGTTCTAGATCCTGTCTTGCAGTCCCAGCAACTCAACTTTGCATAAATTCCAACAGACAAGCAGATAGCTCTTCCCCTTTTCTGGGTCATTGAAATGCTTAAAGAGGGATCGGCCATCTTGCTTTATTAGCTAAGTTTTCTGCCGTTTTCTCTAATACAGAGATGGAGAAATGAGCTGGCTTAGCTAATGAATGGAGCCAGTTGGCCAGCACCCTTTATACATGTTTCTGACTGTCGGGGAGTGTGCTCTGTCTGCGTTGCAATAAAAGTGAAAGCAGGAGTGTCAGGACCCCAAGACAGATTTTGGAATCAGGACAGTGGTACAGTATTTAGAGCTGCAATAAATTTAGTAAGTTTTATTAATTTACATCACCCCAATAGCTTTATGACCTTGGAAACCTAAAACCACTGGGGGTCTAGGGCAATATATTGACCAGCCAACACAAGCACTGAATTTATGTGTTATTCCATATTAATCTAGAAATTATTTCTAATAAAAATATAAATTCCTTTTGATAAGAAACATCTTAGATCAATAAAATCTTTTTTTGAATAGCCAACAGCAGCTCACTATATCTGTTCACCCTAAATAAGTCATCCTATCCACATGAACTTAAAAATGTCTCAAGCTAAATTGCTTTCTTAAACTGGCCTTCCAGTTTCAATAAATACATGTGGTTTGTGTATAGTGACAAGTTGTACAGTTTTCTAACATATTTTCTGTTTCCATTTCTCCATTTTTTAGACCTATGTTTCCAGTCAATTGTGTCCACCACATGACTAAGAATATCTATTCCATGGAGGTAAAAGTAAAGATTTCTAGGGATTAAATTTCAACATAGATCTTAAAGTGCATGAGGCATTGATACAATTACATTTTAAAATTGTATAACGTTTCATTATCCAATGAATAACATTTATTTTCTGTAACTGGAATACCCCTTTAACCATTTTCATGTTTTCTCTTTCCAAGTTCTTTAATTCTTAAAAAAGCTCTCCACTTTGAACAATCCTTACTTGTTAGAAGGATCTTTCGATGAGATGTTGATCTCAACCTCTACTCCTGCTGGGACCTTTACCAATCAGCTGTATCTTTGGGAAAACCTGCCAGTAAGTATTTCATTTTTCCTACAGCACCATTACTGGAGAGGTTAGGTACAGCAGTGTCCATTCAAATCTTCTTTTCCAAGAGAGAAAGATGTTCTATGTAAACACGCTCCATGGTGGCCACAAATGAGGACCCTGAACATACCTTCAACCCCATAAAATTGACAACCCCTTTTTAATAATTTTTTTGACATCTCAATACCAGTTAAATTGCTAATATTTTCTAATTTGTAAATCTTTAAAACTTCCAACTCCAAGTCCTTTAATCACGTATTCATAAACACCTAATTCTACTGTCTCTGTGTTTTTTTTTCCTGTAAATTGTTAGTGTAGGGACTCACAAGACATGAGGACCGTTGACGCTGGTTGCGAGCTGGCGTACCGTGGCTCCTGTACCAACTAATACCTCATATTTAATATTTTTCCAGTATGTCATTTTTTATCTGCCCAAAAATACTAGGGAGCAGAGGGTGTCTGCATTTTGTGTTGAGAGGGCAATACATTACATGGAAATCCCTAAAGAAGCATTTATGCTATCTATCATACATGAAAAAACTTTGAGATTCTCGGTTCACATATTTTGATCAAAAAATGCTTAAGCTGCCCACGACTTTCAACGTGATCTCAAATCGGGCAGTCCTATTCTATCTTTTACCTCTCAATAGAGCCACATCCAGGCCTCTCACTGGGTCAACCGACCTCCATTATACAGAGAGAAAAGAATAAAACACACCAGACCTGCAAGCTGCACTTTTATGACAGCCTGTGAAAGTGGGCGTAGTCCAGAAAACCAAAATGGAGGCACCCTTTCCTCCCAATATAGATTAAAAGCAATATACACCAATACAACGCATGGTTCTGCACAAAAAAACATTTCTGAAAAAATAATATGCAAACCTGGGTGCCACTGGTTTTCTGGACTACGCCCACTTTCACAGGCTGTCATAAAAGTACAGCTTGCAGGTTTTTTGAGGTAAAGATAGCATAGGACTGCCCGACCTGAGATCACGTTGAAAGTCGTGGGCAGCTTAAGCATTTTTTGATCAATATATGTGAACCGAGAATCTCAAAGTTTTTTTCATGTATGATAGATAGCATAAATGTGCCGCAACCCTGCCAGTGGCACCCAGGTTTGCATATTATTTTTTCAGAAATGTTTTTTTGTGCATAACCATACGTTGTATTTGGTGTATATTGCTTTTAATCCATATGGGGAGGAAAGGGTGCCTTTATTTTGGTTTTCTGGACTACGCCCACTTTCACAGGCTGTCATAAAAGTGCAACTTGCAGGTTTGGTGTTTTTTTATTTTTTTCCACTCTGGATAACGGAGGTCGGTTGACCCAGTGAGAGGCCTGGATTTGGCTCTATTGAGAGGTAAAGATAGCATAGGACTGCCCGACCTGAGATCACGTTGAAAGTCGTGGGCAGCTTAAGCATTTTTTGATCAAAATATGTGAACTGAGAATCTCAAAGTTTTTTCATGTATGTATTTTGTGTTGGACACCTAGAAAGTGCTGGGCAGCCCACCTTATCGAATAGTATGGGTGTCACTAATAGGTTGTAAGAAAACAGGGTAAACCACACGTATCTGTATTTATGGCACCCTTCTGTATCGCCTATCTATATGCAATTGTAGTACCAGCAACCACCTCCCTCATGCATTGAGGGTATGTGAGTGATTGTTCTATTGGTATTTTTGCATTTGTGCAATCTCCCCATGCATTATACTGTGGCTTTTCTGCATGCTGGTGTGAATAGGTATCAAGTTAATGTGCAGTTCTTTATCATCTAATTGTTCCCCTAGTGTTGGGGTATGTGAGCTACTGCTCAGCAATTATCTGCACCTGTTTATCTTTCCCAAGTAGCATATGGGCCAGTGTTGCCTGCTACTGGATTCAGTTTAGTCCAGCCATTGAGCTGTAAGTACGGCCTTTGTAGTGTTTTTGAGTAAATAATGTCCCATTTTTTCTGTTTTTTTCTGTAAATTGTTAGTGTAGGGACTTGCAAGATATGAGGACAGTTAACGCGGGTTGCGAGCTTGCATACTGTGGCTCCTGTACCAACTAATACCTCATATTTTATATTTTTCCAGTATGTCATTTTTTATCTGCCCAAAAATACTAGGAAGCAGAGGGTGTCTGTATTTTGTGTTGGACACCTAGAAAGTGCTGGGCAGCCCACCTAATCTAATAGTATGGGCGTCACTAATAGGTTGTAAGCCAGCATGGTGCACCACACGTATCTGCATTTATGGCACCCTCCTGTATCGCCTTATTTATATGCAATTGTAGTAACAGCAACCACTCCCTCATGCACTGAGGGTATGTGAGTGGTTGTTCTATTGTTATTTATGCATTTGTCCAATCTCCCCAGGCATTATAGTGTGGCTTTCCTGCATGCTGGTGTGAATAGGTATCAAGTTAATGTGCAGTTTTTTTTATCATCTAATTGTTCCCCTAGTGGTGGGGTGTGTGAGCTCAGCAATTAGCTGCACCTGTTTATCTTTCCCAAGTAGCATATGGGCCAGTGTTGCCTGCTACTGGGTTCAGTCTAGTCCAGCCATTGAGCTGTAAGTATGGCCTTTGTAATGTTTATGAGTACATAATGTCACATTTTTTTCTGTGTTTTTTTTCTGTAAATTGTTAGTGTAGGGACTCGCAAGACATGAGGACCGTTGACGCCGTTTGCGAGCTTGAGTACCGTGGCCACTGTACCAATAAATTTGGAATTGCCATAATTGTTCTGATAGGCAGAAGAAAGTTACGAAATCACTGTGATAAAAACAAAATCCAGATTTTCCATCCTGAAAAATATTTCTGTTACATTAAATGGTACCAGTAAAATACAATTTAGCTGCAAAAAAAAGTCCGTCATATAGCTATATAAATGGAAAAATGAAAAAAAAATATATATGGCTCTTGAAAGGTAGGGATTTAGAGTAAATAATAAAAAAGTCGCTGCCAAAACTTTACCTATCCTCGGTTCTATGACCATGTACATCATGTACATGTGTCTGGCCACGTTATTCAGGATTTGGGTTTTACAGCAATTATATTAGCAAAACCATAATAATTATAATATGTAGATTGTTTTTGAAGCATTCTTACAGCAATTGTACAACTTCTAACACTCACACCATGAAATCTACCAGCATTTTCCTGGATTAATGGACAGTATAATCCATCACTCCAGGCCGTCATTTTAAGAAATAAGATATATGCAAATATATAAAAATGAGTTGAGCTAATACACTTTGTTAGAATTGGAGAGACAATTACCACTGATAAAATATCTTATCATGTCCGAAGCAGAAAGCAGCTGGTTACATATGTACTTGTAAGAGCGTTAATGACTCGCATGCATTACTTGCTTCATTATCTGCCAGCTCATTTCCAAGAATCGCCAAGCTGCATATCCTGACATTTTCCTCATTAAGATGTACAATATGTATTATTGCCAAGTTATAGCAGATTGACAGCTGTTTCTATAATGTGAAGAAATAAGAAAAAAAATATTATGCATCGAAAACTCTTTTCTTCTATAGGGATGGGTTTCGAAGACCTGAAATGAAGTCTTGTAACATAAATTAAATCACACCTGTCCTCTGCCAACTAGAAGGTCTTAGGATGACTTGTGTAGGAGGTTCCATGTTCCTCGTTGCAAGGATGTGGTTTGAAAGAAACTTCTATAGTTATCACTTATGAATGACCAGGAGGGCTGAGGGTTAAGGATCATGCACACAGCTATATTATAAATTTATGTTGCACATATATGTAATTTGTAACACATGTGACTCCATTAGTAAATAATGTTGATAAATGTGCTGCAACACGTGCCGTATTACAAGAGAGATAAGAGCTCCATTATATTTTATGTTTTGATACATACTACAATTATTATTTTTTTTTTTTTGCAAAAGCACCATATAGCAGCATATAGAGTAGACCCCCTATAGTCTATGAAGGCTACAGTAATGTTTGCATGAACCATGAGGGAGAAGATCTGGTTTATATACAGTTTGTTGGAACAATAAAATATATTTCCTAGTCTCAGCAATAGCTTATCATAGCTTATGAATAGTAAATAACCCTTATCTTTATCAAGACATTTAATTTGGTGATAATATTTCAAGTAACGCTATTTCTACACTGCAGTGGACAAAAAACGACCTGAAAACGAATGACTAAAAACGTTCATGAAACTGAGTTTTCTGTCCACTGCCTGTCAAAAGCAGCTGAAAAAACGGCCGTTTTTTTGCCGCGATTTGCGTGTTTTGGTGCGTTTTTTACACACGTTTTTTGCTTGTCTTTAAGCCTGTTTTTTAATGTATGCATAAATTAAGCCATTGGATGTAACTCCGCCCTACAAAAGGGGATATAAAGCACATCTTTGCATTTATATGTAATTTTGTAGTCGTTTTACGGATTTTGGCGCTAATAAAGTTATCTCGCATTTGTCGCCAAAAATACGTTTTTTTACGGATTTTGGCCTAAAGTCCATTTTTTAATGGATTTTGGTGTTAAGATCTGCATTTTTATGGATGTTGGCGCTTATAAAGCTACCTTGCTTTTGTCGCCAAAAAATACGTTTTTTTTACGGATTTTGGACCTAAAGTCCATTTTTTTTACGGATTTTGGTGTTAAGATCTGCATTTTACGGATTTTGGCGCTAATGAAGCTATCTCGCTTTTGTTGGCAAAAATATGTTTTTTTACGGTATGGCCCTAAGTCCATTTTTTTTACGGAT